>DF359388.1:31120-76715 GCA_000787875.1 Solanum virginianum
TCGAGAATATGAAGTTGAATTTTTGAAATCAAACACAAATTATGAGATATAAGGAAATTATAATTATGGGGCATTCTGAAACACATGTGGAGAGTTTCAAAGGGTATCCGCAATGTGGTTCCTGATGGTCTGAGGATAATTCTTGGAAAAAATGACTCTTGATTTGCTGAGATTGACCTTTTGGCCTGAGCAAGAATGGAATTGGTTGAAGACAACAAGCATGGTGGCACAGTTTTTTCCATGAGCCCTTGCAAATAGAGTGAGGTCATCAGCAAAGAAGAGATGGGAAAGTTTAGGGCCCTTTTTAGAGATTTCGATAGGGTCCCAGTTTCCAATATTAACCTCTCTCTCAATGATCATAGAAAGTCTTTCCATACACAAGATAAAGAGATAAGGAGACATAGGATCACCTTGCCTGATACCTTTAGAGGGTTGAACACTAGTAGTTTTCCTGCCATTCACAAGGACCTCAATGCTACTAGAGCTGACACAGGACATAACAAGGTTGACAAGATTGTGGGGGAGGTAGAAGAAGAGAAAGGTGTCTCTGATAAAGGACCATTTCAGTCTGTCAAAAGCCTTTTCAAGATCAATTTTGACAATCATGCTGGTGTTCTTGCCTTTCATTTTTGCAAAGTGGGAAAGTGTTTCTTGCACAATGATAGCATTGTCAGAGGCTCTTCTATTGGACAAAAATTGGTCTGACAGAGGCTAATGAGGTTAGGGAGCAAAGGTTTTAGCCTATTCACAATGATTTTGGTGAACAACTTGTAAGAAGCATTGCAAAGTCCAAGGCAGGAAGTGTCCTCATTTTATGGAATGAGGCAGATTAGGATGTCATTGGCTTTGGGGGCCATATGGGATTCCTCAAACACTTTCCTATAAAATGCAATGGTTTAGGGCCCAAGTATATACCAATATTTTTAGAAGATAAGAGGGTGAAGGCCATCAGGTCCAGGGGCTTTGAGAGGTTTAAAGTTCTTAAGGGTTGTGATGATCTCACTATCCCTAAGAGGTGCCCCAGTCAAGTTAATGCCTACAGTAAGAGGGTCATGATTATCAATAGTGCTACCACATTTATTCTAGATGGATCTGTCCTAGCTAGTGTGATAGAGTTTTTTGAAAAACTGCAGGGTTAGGTTGAGTATATCTTGTTGGTTGACATGCTCCATACCAACCTCATCTACAAGGCAAAAGATTTTATTTCTCCTTCTTCTAGCAAGAGTAGCAATGTGAAAGAAACTGGTGTTGGCATCCCAATCACTAAGCTAGTTTATCCTAGACTTGATAATCCAGAACTCTTTTTCAGCTTTAAGAAGACTATCATACTTCTCAAAGAGGTTTTTTCAAAAGAATGAGTGAAACTACAATGGTAATAGTTACTATTCTTTTAGATTCCCTTAATTTCTCTAAGAGTGTTCTTAATTTGATGGAAAATATTATCAAAGGTGTGCTTATTCCAGTGAGAGGCCTCTTGCTTGAAGAGTTCAACGGATTTGAATAAGTCTAACCCATGGGAGAAAATAGTGGAAACAAGATCCTTAAACCCAAGGTGGCTACACGACATAGGCTCCATCCTAAAGGGCTTAGGATAATCGGAACTAGATTTGGCATGGAGAGAGAGTAAAAGTGGGTAGTGGTCAAACTTAGTATGGGGGAGTGAATGACTAGAGCCTCAGGAAAACTTTTTATCTAGGAGGCATTAACCAAACATTTCAAAAATCAGTTGAGAAACATTGATGTATCTCTTATTAGTCCAGGTGAATTTTGGGCCTTTGTACCCTAAATCTAGCAGACTATATTGTTGGATACAGTTCCAAAAAGACTTAACCTTACTGTTGCTAATATTGTTGCCTTCAAGCTTCTATTAAGCACTAAGTACATTAAAATCACCTCCTAATAACCAGTCCATGGAATGTGTTCGGGTAAGAGAAGTCAACTCATTCCAAAGTAGTTTTCTAGTTTCTAGGTCGGGACTAGCATAAATAGCAGAAAACATCCAAAAGTTGGGTTTTGGACTTACCTTAATCCGCACATGGATTCTTTGTTTGGTAATTGAGATATTGTCCAGCCTTAAAAGGTCATCTTTCCACATTACCACAATACCTCCTGAAAGCCCCTCAGTTGCAGATTGGAGTTGAGCATCAAAATGTAGGGCCTCTGTCAGATATTTGTGTCTTGTCATTTTCATTTCCATTTCCAATAAAACCAAAAAAGTCAAATTATGTTCTTTTACCAAGGTTTCACAGTTGCATCTAAAGGTGGCACTGTTGGCACCTTTTATGTTTCAGATAATAAACTTAGACATGACAAACTGTGTGTTGCTCCCCTCCAGGGTTTCCATTTCCTTCCCCTTTGTAGGTTGTTTCTCTGGGTTTAGTGTTATGGCAGCCGAGATGTCGTCCTTCACATTCCTTATTTTCATTGTGTATGTCCTTATGGTTTTCGGGCAGTGGATTAGATAGATGGAGCTTGAAGTTCCCACTAGCTCTTTGATCCATAATTTCTCCAACATGTACTCCTCTGGGAAGAATTCTCTTAGGCTTGCTAGGATTTCCTCCATTTCTTGATTGCTTTGATGGAGTAACTCTTGTGTTGAGTTTTCCAGTTGCCATACTTGGCTTTGATTACTTCTTATTTCTTGATCGGGATTGTTGGGAAATGCATTCCTTGGTGGCTGTTATGGCATAAAGTTGAGAGTTTGGTTGTGAGGTAGATATGGGGAAAATGGGAAAAAAGGTAAGCTTTAAAAGGTTTAGCCCATAATGATCCCAACTCTTGCATTGACATCATATTGATGCTCCTCATGAGTTGAGTTCATTTTAGAGTTTGTTCCATATTTATGTCCCCAACGACTCCACCGCATGATCCAATCATTTTTTCACGATTTAGGCTAAGTAAGTTGAGTTTTGGACAAGTATCATAATCGATTTGTTGTCCACCATTTCTTGAAATGTCAATTGTTTGTCCCTTAAACCTAATTCCAACCATGATGTGGCTTGGAGTCCAGCGAAGAGTGGAGTAGTTTAAAGAATCAAAGGGGTTAAAGGTGGTATTTGGGAATAGGGATTGTTAGCTGCCATTTAGAGTAAAGTTTGGGCATTCTATACCTGCACTTGGCTCTTTTAATAGTATTTTCCCTCCATATTATGAGTTGTATCTGTGGAATACGTTGATGAGACTTCCACAGTCATTTCATCAAGATTTTCATGATGATTATCCTCTTCGGAGTAGTAAACATCTTGAACTGAAGGAGATAAATCAAGCCTGTGAGAAGAAATATTTTTTTCATTAATAGAGGGGTATTGTTCGAGCCAAGTTGATAAAGTTTGTGTAGGCTTTGTTTTTATTGCCATATTCATTAAAAATCTTTTAGACAAGACTTTCCTTGATAGAAATGTTAGGAACTTTAATGCTATTCAAAGCATTGGTTGGGCGGTTGATGGCATTCAATGGCCGGTTGTTAGGGCCCTTCACAATGTCTTGTCCAACTTTCCTCACTGCAGCTTTAGTTTGCTGAGTACGATTTAGGAGAGTTGTATTTTGTTCAAGGGATGGGCCTGCCTCTTCGTTTGGACTTGGGGCAATAGGCCTAAAGCAATTTATGGATTTGGGCCTTCTGGGTTGCTGTTGGGGTTAGTCATTGGGCTCGCCGAATTCACTGTATCATTGTGATATATTTTCTCACTGTTTCAGTGGCCCTTTTCAACCTGAGTTTTCTTCTTTGGGAAGTGGACTACCTCCCAGCCTCCGTCGGCGATCGTGCTAGCCGATGCCTTACCTTTTCGATTTTCCTGGGCCATTAGCGAGCATTTAGGAGTAGTGTGTCCTGATCGACCATAATTTAGGCACAAAATCCCTTCACCCTTATATACCATTTTTTGGGGGTGAGTGCGTATGGTGACCTCGTTAATGATTGGTGAGTCTAGAGGGACTTGCACAAAAATTCTCGCAAACCTTCCCCTGAGAGTTTTTGATGTGCAAGAGTGAATTTTAAGTAGGGCTCCTAATTTTTGACCCACCTTCTCGAGTACATCCTGTCATAGAACTCTGTGGGAGTTAAAGCAGTCTCGCCAGATAGCTGTGTGTGATATTATGGAGCTATATTGTACAAAATTAGGTTCTCATTGCCTGACAGAGATAAAATTTCCTGCGATGAACTAGGGATCATTGTGTAAGACCTTGTTGGTGCTGTTCAGTGAGGTGAATTTGGCTACATGGAAATCATTTCTTTGGTAAATCAAAATTTAATGGCTCTATGGGCTTCCACAAGTCCAGTAGTTTATTTTTGAGATAGGTATAGGGGAATTTCCTCCCAAAGACCTTTATGACCATAACTGCTTTCTAAGGAGCATGTAGTCTTTCAAGATCTGTATTGAATAGTATAATGGTGTTAGGGTCTTCACTAGGGGTTTCCTCCATGTCCATCTCACAGTGGTTGGGTGGTTCATAAGTGCGGTTCAAAGGGTTGGAATTTCCCATGAGAATGAGATTTTCAATGACAATTTTGCTAGTATAAGGGCAAATATTTCATTTCTCTATCCCTTGATGATAGTTTTCAAGTCTTGAATTCTACTTCTATCCGATGGTTCTGGTTGCCGATTTGGCTGTTTTAGTGGTGGTTGGTCAGAGAGAGTCATTATTACCACTTGAAAAATACTTACTCCTGGACAACATATGTTTGGTTATCAAATAATGAGATAAATAGATTTTTTTTTGTAGTATTAATATATTATTGTTCAATGTTTATAGTCACAAAGTTATGAACTCGTCTTTATTTAAATAAAAATAAATATGGTTTTACAAGTAGAGCTATATATGGAAGTAGGGTGACAATTGGACGGGTTGGATCAATTTTTAGCGGTCATAATGTGTTAGACAACAAACGGGTCAAGAATAAAGCCAACCCGGAATTATTTGGGTATAAATGGGTTGGGTCAAAACAGGTCTATAGAGTGGGTCAAGACCAAACTCAGTCCAATTTTTACTAAATTTTATTTATTTTATTTGTTCTTTTTCAATATTTTAGTACTTAATTAAATTTTATTTTTCTTTATTCTGGCTATATAAAACATATCAAATTTAAAAAATATATAAAAATATTTTGACAAGATCTCTCTCAATTCTATTTGATTGCATATCAACCCAATTTTAAATAGGTTGAGATGGACTGGATTGAATTGGGTTGAGCTAATATAACTCATCCAAACTTCAACGAATTAGGCGGGTCGAGAAAGTTGGATTTACTTTTTCTAATGGAAGCAATCAGTATGATTGCAACAATAGCGCAAGTGCTTTTAACTAAACAATAGTGTGTAAAGTCAGAAATTTGACAAAAAATATACAAATTTTCTTTTTATTTATATTAAGAATATGCAAAATTAGATACATACTAATAATAAAATATTTAACTTCTATACACTATATAATTTTTTAACGAAAAATATATATCATATCACTTTTCGTCTAAGGTGGCTCCGGCCATGAAGGAGTAGCATATTTATAGAATTTCATGTATATAGTCAATCATTTATTTTTCTCCATGAGTCTTATCTCAAAGACTCAAAACCATTTCCCATTTCTTTAAGAAACAACGTAAAGAAGATACAAAACAAAGGGACCTACTATTACCAAATTCATATAAAGCAAATGAGGTAGGTTCATTTTCATTTGGTAGGATATGAGTAGAAGTTCATCATTATTATTTGTCTATATTTTACATGATAACTTAGGAATAATCACTTATTTAAATTAATTTTAAAAAAATGGAGTACAACTAAGCAAGCTATATATATTGAAATTCTTGCAACAATCAACGTGAATGGTCAATTTGATGTGCTTTTCATAGTATAATAATATAAAATAGCATCTTTATAGTCATCATTTATCTTTGTCAACGTGTCTTATCTCAACACTATTTCCAATTTTTTGGGAATTCTTGAAAGACCAATCCTCCACCTAGCTAAGAGTTGTCACATTTTATCTAAAGTCCTAAAAGATAAAGAGTACACTTGTTTTTTTTTCCTCCCTCTTTTTTGAAGTTGAAAGTCGTTTTCATGAATAATAGAGGTGGGTGAAGGCATGGGAAGAACTAAAGGGCATAATCTTAGTCCATATCCTGTTCATCAAAAAATTATACTACGTCTTTAACAATAAAGATAATTATACTATTTAGATACGAGATGATTCTTAGATCAAATACGAATTAGGAATCAATAGTTTTGGTTTAAATTTCATATTTGTTTTAAAAGATCTACAGAATATAAACAATTTGATGTTTCAGAACGCAATAACTTAAATGAACTAAAATTCTGAACTTATAAATTTTAAATTTTGATTCCGCCAACCATAAGAAATGCTTGTGTGTAGTTTATCTTATTGTTGGAAGAAAGTGGTGAAGGCACAAGCCCTGGTCAGAATTTGATAAGTAGGATTGACCAATGATGAGTAAGATGATGAAAGTGTGGCCCAAAAATGGTGTGTAAGTTTGCTATATATCTCTTAATCTTTAAATAAATGGTGTGCCAAACATACAAGTTATCCAAAGCCTAGCTCTCTTTCATTCTTTATTTTTGTCCCTATTCTTATCCATTTTTGTGGTTTTCATTGATGGAATTTCCGTGAGGACAACTTTTATTTTTGTGGTTTACTCTTTATCATTTTTGCCTTGGCTTTTATAGAGATTTTCAATGACAATTTTGCTAGTATAAGGGCAAATATTTCATTTCTCTATCCCTTGATGATAGTTTTCAAGTCTTGAATTCTACTTCTAAGGTACACACGCACACTCTCCTCTCTCTCTCATGCACACACATACTATATTGGGCGCAATTTTTTTTTTTAAATTTAACTAATATTCCACTATAAAATCATTGAAATTTTTAGTGATCAAGTTGCTTAAACAATAACTATATACATATTACTTGTATATTGAGAAGAACTAGAACTAGTCATGTCATGTCATTTCCCCCTTCTTGGCTTTCTCATACTTGGATAGTAAATTCATATTAATTCTTAGGCAAAAGCTAAGGCAGTGGCATATACTAATTAAAATATATAGTAGGAGTTTTTGATCAAATAAAAATTGTTATCTTTTTTGGTGTGTGGAGTATAATGTAGGTCTTTCATATTACTATAAATGTATTACTGTTAACCAACGAATAATAAGTGACTGAATTATATTCCAGGATTAATTTTTATTAATTATGGCTGGAAAGTTAAGGAAATGCATGCTACTATGTTGTTCAAGAAAGTCTCTCAACCAGGTTATTTCTACATCTCTATCCTTTTGTATTTTTAATTATCTTTATTTTGAGTCAAATAATGATGGTAAATATGTGATATAATATAATATAACACCCTTATGTTTCTCAAGTCTTTTTTAAAGAATATTTTCTTCTTCTTTTTGATAGGTAGAATTCAAGTTATATGAATAAGTTTAGTCTAACTTACATTAAAAAAATTTTATTAAATTGACTCTAGAATAAGCGAAAAGTATAAAATAAATTAAGAAAAAGAGTATAAACTCATCAACTTTTTTCGCTTTGTTTTTCAAATATAGCCATTATAATTGAACTTAACTCCATATAACGTCTGAAAATTTACCTGCAAAATTTAAAAATGACTATTTTTAATTATAGAAATTGAAAAGTGATTATATATGATTTTTATGAGAATAATTTCCCGACTCTTATTTTCTATCTCATGTCCTTTTCATTTGGGCCCTCTATCTTACGTTCATAGTTTGGATACTACCCACGTAGTTCAATGCTATCTAAACACCATATAAATAAAGGTCAATAATGGAAAAACAAATTACTTGAAAATTTATATTGAATCATGATATAAATTACAAAAAGAATAAATAATGGATAACCATTTGGGATAATTACACTGAGGGATGCTTCAACAAAAATAATTATAAAAAAAAAAATAGTCTTTCGTTGTATAGACTGCATAGTCAGTGTATATTGTGTATCATAATGTATATTCAATGTATAGTTTATGTATAAGTAATACACATTGTATAGTTAGTGTATACTTTCTATAACTTTTGGCAAGCTATATTGTATAGTTATGTATAGTTTCGCTGATTTGAGACTTTTTTTTATGTAAATAAAATATGAGTTACATCTATTATAAATTAATTAATTTTTTGAATATATTTGAAATTATCCCTAACCATTTTAGGGTGAAAATAGGATAAGTTTAAAAAATGGCCCACTAAATTATACTTAGGTTGCATCAATAACCCCAATGAATAGGGGAATTTAGTGCGTCCATGTGGCAAAAACAATTTCTCAAAAAATAAGCATTTTAAGGATATTACATTATATACTAGTTTAGGAAAAAAAATATTAAGAAGAGTTATATGATTCTATGGTTATATATTATTAGTGTGATTAAATTGCTCTTGTTTGTGTATACTTGCCTAGGATATACATAATTGTATACCAAGAAGGTATACACCATACGAATCGTGCTATGTAATTTATAAAGGAAAAAACATAATTAAGCATACATATGATATATATTTACCTTATACAATTATAGTTTGAAAAAATTACAATTTATAGCTATAATTAAGATTTTATTACTATAGTTAAGGTTTTGTTGCTATTTTCTCTCCCCTCTCTTCCTATTTATAGTTATAGTTAAGATTTTATTACTATGTTAGGGTTTTGTTGTTATTTTCTCTCTCCACTCTTCTTCTCTCTCGCCTCTCTCCTCTCTCTCTGCATTTTCTTGCAGATATACAATTACAAAAATATACCAACTGCATATATACAATTATTTTGACAAATATACATAGTCAATTCGACAAATATACATATACAATTCGCCTCTCTCCACTCTCGCTCGCCTCTCTCCTCCCTCTCTCAATCTTGCTTGCCAAATATATAAATATATATATGTATATTAATTATACATATACAATTCGCCTCTCTCCACTCTCGCTCGCCTCTCTCCTCCCTCTCTCAATCTTGCTTGCCAAATATATAAATATATATATGTATATTAATTATACATATACAATTCGCCTCTCTCCACTCTCGCTCGCCTCTCTCCTCCCTCTCTCAATCTTGCTTGCCAAATATATAAATATATATATGTATATTAATTATACATATACAATTATTTGACAGATATACACATACAATTTGACAGATATACACATACAATTTGACAAATATACATATACAATTTCTCTCTCTTCTCCCTGTCTCGATCTCACTCGCCTCTCTCCTCTTCTCCAGGTCACATAGCCGAGATTATATTGTGTAATTATGTAAAATATAGTTATTTGACCATATTAAGTTTCAAGCCTAGACTATTTATTAAAGTTCCCCTTTTATAAATGGTACGAGTGGATTAATTGTTTTGGGGATTTTTTTTACAATAAAATATATTTTTCAATAAATAGCGAGAATTTGTTTTACAAAATATAATTAATCAAGTCAAAATATACAATTTGAATATGACTATGTATTTTATATGTTATGTGTATGTCTCTTTATTACTGTGATATATAGAACATTCAAAATTCAACAATATACATAACTTATTTATGCATTAAGATCTGGAAAAAAAATAGCACTGTTCTTCTATCTTTTCAAGTATCTATCTAAATTTTAATAAAGCCAACTCGAATTTCACCAAACACCCTTGAAATTGACATATAAACTTCAAATGAGATTCCCAATCATTTTTAGAGTTCCATATTATTAGTATTCCAAATTACCTGTCAATTATAAAACCAACAAAGAATTAATTAATTTTTTTCATTTTATCCTTTTTTTCTTTTTTTTGAAAATTTCACAAAGCTTATAAAGTTTCTTAAGACTTAAATTAGTGAAATTACTATTCTTATTTATGATTTCTGAAAAAACATATAAAGAGAAAATAGACAACTAATATGAGGTGGTGACTGTTTTCATCATTTCAATGAACTTTTATAGGTCTAAAGGCCCGTCATTATACTGAACTTGAGCCCAAAAAGTCCAAAAGTTTTTAGAAGGCTACAATCAAAAAAAAGCAAAAATTACAAAAATACACAATTTATATTTACATAATTTCATATAATTTTGACTTTTTAAAAAAATTATAAAAATTTCTTAAATGATACAAAACTGCAACACTTATTGATACAATTTACAATCCCTATTTTCCCACGTATCATAGTTAAAATTCCTTAATGTTCTTACCTTTTCGACCTGTAACACTGGTTTCGTTTTTTGTAGTAAAAAGAAGAGATTTTTGATAATTTTGAAAACAATTGGTATTAATTAGAATTAGCTTCAAAAAGTATGGAATTTGTGTAAGTTGCCAAAAAAAAAAAAATGTCATGTCGCTGTAAATTAATGTCACTAAAAATAAATTAAAAAAGTTAAAGTTAAAAAATCTTTTTAATATAAAACATACCATTTTTCTTGGAACATGTTGTAAAAAAATCAATCTTCTAGTTTTTTTTTTGTGAACATATTTAGCAAGATAAAGCTTTTATTTTTAAAATAGATTTTTTTTTTTAAAATTTGTCGTCTTAAATCATAACATTAACATATAATTATAAAATCATGTTGTCTAGAGTAAAATAGAAAATTTGAAATTAAAATATTTTCAAATATAAGAAAGTGACATTCTTTTTTTAAAAAGAAATATTAAAAATGCGATGAAAATATTTGCATGAATCTATTATGTGGTATAGATAGATATTATAGCTAATTAACTTTTAAAAACATACAATTTTAAACTTTGTAGTTTTGCAGTAGATAAGTTTGTGAATATTTGACTAAGAAAAATGATTAATATCTCTAAACGAAGGTTTTTAAAATTGAGCTACTTAAGTTACAATGTATCATTTAGTTCATCTTGACCTATCTCATCTTATTAGCTCAAGAGATTTTGTGTAGAATTGAATATTGAGCCATCTATTAGTCCATTTGCTGCATCTCGTAAACATTTATCATTTATAGCTATAAAATCTTCCATAAATTCAGCTATAACATATTTTATTTTATTTTATTTTATTATACTATAAAAGAGGCTAGAAGCACACATGTATTCGTCTACATGTATGCTTCTTGAAATTAAAATTGCGTTAAACGATAATTTTTAAAAATTCAAATTCCATTTGTGCTACATAAATTTGGACAGAAAGAATAAATACATTTACAATTAAGAAAAATATTTTTAATAATTTAGATATGTACAAATTATATTAAAATGCTATAAATCATGATAGTTAACAACTTGAAATATTTTTAAAAATTTAAAAAGATATGATCAAAAAAAATTTCGAGCAACTCTCAAAATCCTATTTTATGTCATTACAAATTATAAATTGAAATAAAAGAATCAGTATTGAAACGTGAGCTCTTGTATCTGATGTTATTATTAAAAGAAGTATAAATGGTGACTAAAATAGAAACAAAACAATAAAGAAGGGTGTCATTTGAGGAGCCATTTTTGGTGATGAAAAGCTATATTATAGTAAGGTTGAAATAGGGAAATGGCCTTTTGGACTTCTTTAACAACACTTCCTTATAGTCCTCTTAACCTTTCCAATTCCAAAATAATATTTTGGGATATTGCTTTTGTTTTGGAATTCAGTTTGGAGTTTGGACATATATAGATAAAATAGGACAAAGATTACGTACAAGTTATTAATCTTTCTGTTTCAAAAGAATTCCATTTTTGGGTACAAACAAATATTAGTAACTACATTTTCGTCATTTCTAAGGAAAATGTTCAAATTTGCACATGAATTTTGTAAAGTGGTTCCAATTTATTTATCATTTCCTTTTATATAAAAAGAAAGTGAGCTAACTAATCACATAAATAACAACAACAACATACCCGATGGAATCTCACATTTAAAGCAGTTTGACTAATCACATGAATCACTAATTATTTTTCTTGAACTCATATAAATTACTTATTATTATACAATTTATTCACTCCACTTTGGAAAACATTACTTAAAATCTAGTATTACTCTACTGTCAATTTTAAAATCAAGAAAGAAATCTAATTAAATTGATCTCTCCTCTTATACCTTCAATCACTATAACCCCATCTTAACCTTCATAATATTATTGCAAATGATCTAGGAGTGAAATTCTATGTTCGTCGATTTTTTTATTAATTAATATTTGGAGCAAAATTCTATATGCATTGACTTTTTTAATTAATACTTCCTCCATCCGTCTTTATTTGTCCTCTATTGACTTTACACATAAATTAATAAGTAGTAAATGATGGAACAATTTACCAAATTATCCTTTGAATATAATGAATACTATGTCTTGAAAAATATAATAGATAAATGACTATAATTGATGATAAAGGGTAAATTAGAAACTAAGTGTAAAATTATCTCTTGATTTCATAAAGTGGACAAGTATAGTTAAATATTTCAAAATAGTATAAGGACAAATAAAGATGGACAGAGAGAATTTTAGGAGGTTGATATGGAATTCTAATGTATTTAATTCTCCATCTACGAAATTAGTGGTCCATAGAGTTTTGATGAAAGTGAAAATTTAATTTCATGGTGTAGTTGACCTTGTTTGAGTGCCATTTGGGTTAATTTGAGATTAATGGTAGTTAATTTGAGTTTTAGGGGATAAAGATATAGATAGTTAAGGTTTTAAATGTTAAAAGGAGATGATGAAGCCACCATCAAAATTGTACGTGACCCCACTCAAGTTTAGAGGGTTATTCTCGCATAGTTCAAGAATAAAATTAATTTTTTTTAATAAAAAAGGTTCTATGTGTAGGAAGAAAAAGTCCATCTCATTTGAGTCAAAAATAGAATCCCAGCTATTAAATAAAAGAAACCATAAAAGGATGCAGCGAATGAGGTTGTTTCTCTTTTAATCAAAAGTTTTGGGTTCGAACTTTAGAAATGAAAAAATCCTTCGTAGGAAGTGCTTCCCTCCAAATGGAGCCCTATGCAGCACGAATTCGGATATAGTTGGGCTCCGATGTGGACATCGAACACCGAGGGGAAACCAAAAAAAAACTAAAGGAAATTTTGTTATTTCCCAAAATTCATGAACACGTTTGATCATAAAATTTTTTTTAAGATAATTTGATTTTACTTATTTTTAAAAGAATTTTTTAAAATTTCAAAAACAACAAAAATAGCCACAAAAAACTCTTATTTATTTCATGTCCAAATACAACTCTAATTTTCAAATATCATTTTTTTTACTTTAAAATAAAAAATATACTTTATTTTTCCTATTTTCACAATAAATATGACCGAATGCCTACTAATAAAACCCAGTCTTAGTTACAAAATTGGATCTTGGAAAAAGACTATATAATTTATTTATATGAAAAAGAAAAGTCCACTTTGATATTTAATTAAATATAAAGGATGTAATGAGCAACACTTCCGTCCATTTTTACTTATCTCCTATTGACTTAACATAGAGATTAAGTAGTAAATGATAAATATAATTTTATCAAATTACCCTTTGAATATAACAAATACAATATGTTGAAAAATGAAATAAAGAAATAATTATAATTAATGATAAAGGTAAATTAAGAACTAAGTGTAAAATTATCTCTTGATTTCATAAAATGGACAATTATTATTGGACATTTCAAAATAATATAGAGGACAAGTAAAGATGGACGGACAGAGTATTAAATAATAGAAAATATGGAAGAAAAAGAATGAAATGTTCACTCCAAAAGCCAAAAATAGAAGGTGGTGGCACTCCATGGTTGACTTTCCCATGGGAAACCAACGGCCACAGGCAAGACAGGAAAGCCACATTACACGTACTAACCGTTTACCTAAAACCTTATATAAATTAATAATTAATAATCACAATCCTGATAATTTAATAATCAATTATTATAATCCTGTTTTTGACTTAGTCATATAATTAGGAGACATTGCAGGATCACATTATGTCGAATAAAGTATTGTGCCTGTTTGCTCCTGATCCAGTTAGCACCTTTAAGTATTTGAGTTTTTCTTTCTAACTACTAGTACATAACATAAATATGGTATTATATATCATATCATGACAAATTAAACCTAAAATATTATGCTGAGATGTGAAATGCTCTTAAAAGTAAAGAATTTAATGGAAAAGTTTGTAACTATCCGAATTATAATTGAGAAATATTGGGTATATAATGAAATAAGTTTTAGATTTTAGTGATACGTTTTTAAATTGTAAGTCTCTAAATTTAAAACGAATAATATTACTTATGACCTTGAACAGTGAAATAATATTAACGTTACTTTTCATACAATCTCAGGTCATGATAACCGATGATCTTACCATTTGATCAAATTTAGACTATTTAAAAAAAATTTAAATATAATTGTCACTGTATTTTATTTCACAATAATAATAAATATAAATATTTATAACCAACACGCTATACAAATGCTGCTTAAGACTTTAGTGACTTTTGATGCAGTAACATTAACTCAGTTGCCGCTAATTTTTTTATGATAAAAGAAAATCTGTTATCACTATATATCTTTTTAAATATACTTCGTCTAGTTTAAAATCATCTAAACTTGTAATATCACAAGTGAGTTAGACTGTTATAACAATATCATTTGGAATGAAAAATTACTCTCTTCATTCATTTTTACTTGCCCATTATACTAAAAATGGATGTCCAACAATACGTGCTCACTTTATGAAATCAAGATATAATTTTATACTTAGTTCCTAATTTACCCTTATTATTAATTATAGTAATTTTTCTATTATATTATTCAAAATATTATATTTATTATATTAAAAAATAATTTAATAAAATTATTCATTTTATTTATTACTTTTTAATTCCCGTTGATTTGAAATATTATATTTATTAAATTGAAAAAATAATTTAATAAAATTATCTTTTTTTTTACTGCTTCTTTAACTCTCGTATCAAGTCCGCAGTCAACAATAATTTGGAGAGGTATTTTTAATTGATTAACACAGAAAGTGAAACCACAGGTCCATAACCTCACCACAAATAGGTGACGTTCCATCTATTAAGGCGTTGAATATTCATAAAATTTCAATCAAATTAAATATAATTTCCCAATTTCTATTTTAGGTAAATAAATATTTAACCAAATTTCAATCCACGGTTAGATCACTTTTCTATAAATACTCCTCATATCAGACACAAAGAACGTGAGTTTGTTTACTGCTGTGAGCGTTTCACTTTTGTGCCCATCATCTTTCTCCCTTCTCCTCTTTCGAAAATGACTTCTATATTTTCTTCGAGCCAGGTACACTCAAATCTCCATAATTCTATTTTTTTCTTCTCCATTTCAAGTTTAAATTTCTCGATCTTGGCGAATATCAAATTTTATCAAGTTTTTTTTTTTTAAAATGTAATTTAGTCTTATTTGATTGAATTAATCCTTTATGTAGAATTATTGAAATTGAGATCGATCAAATAACATGAGATTATCGATTCGATCAAATAACATGAGATTATCGATTTATATTATTATTAGTATATAGGATGTTTTAGCCCGGTGAAATTAACATCAGATTTGTCGTTTATTTTTCTGACTTGCAGGTTACGAAAACGGCAGAGGATTCATATGAAGACGCCATTGCAGGACTGAAAAAGCTTCTCAGGTAGAGAGAGATTTTCAATTTTCTGTCCTTTTCGCTCAGACTTTTGGTGGCGACGTTTTAGTGCAATGAATTCTGTCCTGATCCGTAATTTACCAATTTTCGATGATAACGGATCAGACGGCGATTAATAATCACAATCCTGATAATTTAATAATCAATTATTATAATCCTGTTTTTGACTTAGTCATATAATGGCGATTTCATCATTTTCTTCTTTTAATCAATCCTAATTGTTTTGTTTGTTTGCATTACGCTGGGTCCCACACAGAGTGAGTGATTATATTTTAATTTAAAAAAATTTGTGGTTGGTAGCGAGAAGAATGGGCTGGAAGATGCAGCTGCGGCGAAGATTAGGCAGCTGACGGCGGAGCTGGAGGTAGCCGGCGGGAAAAATTCCGACCATGATGAGAAGATCCGATCCGGATTCGCTCACTTCAAGGCGGAGAAATTTGAGTAAGTTAAAAATTAGCAAGTGTACTTTCCGTCCTTTGCTATCAAAAGTGGTGTACGAACCTTTTGTGGCATAAAAATTGCATCATTCTCGGATATGCTGCCAGTTTTTTAACTTCTCATTTATCCGCAAATCGTTTCGCTTAACGTGATATTTAATTTTTTAAAACTTATAATTCAAAAATATTTATATAGTTGAAAATTATTCTATTAAAGATAATAAAATTAATAATAAATTATTTTTAATTATAATAAAATAACATTAAGCGACTGTTAAAATGGAAGGAAGAATTTGAGTAATCATTTTCCACTATTAAAGGTTGAAAGTTTGACTCAGCGTGTGAAAATGGTGCTCCATTGAATTATTTGTGGTTGGAAATTATTAATTCCTCCAGTTTCTCTTTATTTGTCACTTTATTAAATTTAAAGAAATTAATCCAAACCGTGGTTCAGTTAATTATCCTGTATATGTGTTTCTGTCTTTCAGAGATTTCATTATTGTTGATGGAATTTATGTCATTTTATAATATAATAGTATAGGAAGTATTAACAGAATAAAATTAGTGTTTTGATAATTAACATTACTTTTTATCTTTAATTATGTGACTCAACTATTTATATGAAAACTAAAGTAATGTTTAGAATTTGTGGTATGATAACAGGTATAATACTCTTATTATTTATTTTTAATTCTTCATATTTCACTTGACACATCATTATCAAAATAAATGAAATAATAATGTTGCTGCATTATTCTGATCATTATAAGTTATTTAAATATCCAGGATTTAATAGTAAAGATAAACCAGATATATAATAATAAATTATTTCTAATTTTTAAAAATAGAATAAATAAAAATAAATATTTTTTTTAGGTGGACATTAACTAAGATCTTGATAGTTCTAAAAAACAAATGAAAGCTACGGAAAACCACTGTTTGATATGAGTGGATGAGTGGATAGCCAAATGTCCAACTTGTGTTATGGAAAATGGTGGAATCTTGATCATTGAAGGTCTACCCTTTACTATATGCGCACTATTTCTTCTTCTATAATATCATGGCCCTACATTGAGATAAAAGACCCCCCAAATTAATGGACTAGAATATGGGCACGTCTTGGACTAATACAAAGTTCAGCTAAAAAGATAAGAAAAAAGTTGTTTCCATAGAGAATTTTAAATTTATGTCCAACTAACTCTTAAAAGTAAAGCGTATATAAAATTCACTAAGAAAAATGTAAGAATCCTACTCTTAAATGATTAAAAAAAGAAAACTTGGTGCAGCTGAAAGGAAACGATAGATTTACTATCGATGACATTGCTCCTTTCTAAATTAGATAACTCAAATTTGAGTTCTTAATATAGAAATTTTTTTGATAGAAAATGATATAATTTTGAATTAATTAGACTTCAATATGAATATTAGACAAAATTAATTATCGATTATGGGGTTAGGAGTTCATGATCATCTTCTCTTGATTGTGGGGTTAAGTTATTTATCTAGTCAAAGTTAAAGAATTTCTTCTAATTTGAGTATTGCTTCTTTAGGTAGTTTTAGTAAATATTTATGCTAAAAATAATCATGTTAATCAATTTTAAATTCTCAACCTTGGTTTTGCAATTTATTTTATAGGAAAAACCCGGAGTTGTATGGACAGCTTGCCAAAGGTCAAAGCCCTAAGGTACTTGTCTATTTTGTATTTTTCATGTTCCGTAAAAGTAACGATTAGTTCATCGTAATATCCGTATTAATTAATATAAAATTTGAGATATATCAAAAAAGTACAATTAGTATTGAAAGTAAAACAAGAACTTTTTAAAATCTTCTCTTGATATATTAAAAGTGACAAATAAAAGTGAAATTTATTTTTAAAGTGCTGTACAAATAAAAGTAAACAAACGGAATGTTATTTTGATGCATCAGCAAATAATAATAATAAAAAATATATTAACCATGTCCTTGGTCAATTAATCTAGTTATTTCCTATGATCAAAAGTTTTTGGAAGAAATTATCCTCAACCACGATTTCTCACCATATATCGAATTATTATTTTCTAAAGTCCTTTTCCTCCAACCAAAGCTCTTATGATTAAATTATTCTCTCTTGCGCATATATTCGTTGGTGTTATTCCCAAAATATTTTAATGTAAATCAACGTTAAACTTGCCGTCCACAATGTGAATTGTTCTTGAATGTTGTGCTTAATATTATTTTTTGATCTACACAACAATGATAATGGCGTTTAAGGTACGTTATTTAGTAAGTAGTACTTATGTATATAATTTGTGATTAATTTACATGCAGTTCCTGGTATTTGCTTGCTCCGATTCTAGAGTATGCCCATCGCACATCCTCAATTTCCAACCAGGGGAGGCTTTTGTCGTCCGTAACATTGCCAACATGGTCCCTCCTTATGACCAGGTAAATTTTATTATTTTATGTTTCTGTTGGATCAATAAAAGTCTTATATTAATTAAAAAATAGATAGACGATCATGACATTAGACGATCATGACATAGTTCGGGTTAAAGCTCACAGCGATAAATTGGGAGGACCTAAAGTTGAGTCAGAGTAGATAATATCAATAATTGAATCTAAATGGTGTCATTCAATTTATTGTTTTCAATTTGAACTATGTAGTATAAATTTTAAAATTTTAGAAATACAAATTTATGCTAGTATTTTGCCACGTTAGGAAGCAAGGAACAATAATTATGGCTGTCTCAATTTGCCTCTGAAAAAAAAGGCAAAAGAAAAGAAATTCGTCATATTGTGTACCATGGTGGAGACTTTATCAACAAAAATGAAAAAACATGAACAATTAAAGAAAATAATGATGTGGACATATATGGGATAAAGTTTACATTCTTCGTATTTGATGAATTGAAGATTTTGAAACATGTTGTTACAGTGGGTGAGGGGGTGTGGGGGTGCATCTTTAACCCATTTTTATTATTATTTATCCTCTACTTTTTCCACGTTATTCTTAATTTTAACTCTAATTAAGTAATTAACACTAATTTTGTTATTGTACATTACAGACAAAATATTCTGGTGTGGGTGCAGCAGTCGAATATGCAGTTGTCCACTTGAAGGTCAGTTATTTTATACACATACATGACAATTGAAATTTGTATTTACACGTCTGCTTAATTAATAGTTTATAAAAAAGGTATCTCATTTTATCCTTAATTAATTAAGCAGGTCAAGAACAAAGTGCATGCCTTTTAGCCTGTTATTTCATGGTCCATTGGCCCAAAGATACCTAATTCAATTAAAGATATTCCCTTCTTACTCTCTCGTATTTATGTAAATTAAAAAATATCAACTTGTGTGACATTGACTTATATAATAATAATATCCAAAGTTAATTAACAAGGTTATTTTTCATACAAAATGAAATTTGAAACATTTTAAATTATTAAGCCTTTCTCTTAGGTGAAGGACACTGGGCGTGGGGCATGGATTTTAGCAAATTTCGATTCGATTCGATTCTTTAGTTTTTGATTTTGAAAATGTGTGCACTATATATTGAATTGAAATATTTTTTGTTTGATTTTTCCAAGTTTGGTTCAATTTTATTCGGTTTTTAAAACAGTTTTTCGGTGCAAACTAATGAAAAATAAAATGAGGACAAAATCAAAGTATAAGACACTTAAAAACATAAAATCATGTCAAGTGATGATGTGCTTCTATGGTACACTTATTGTGCTTAAAAAACTATATTTATCTTTGCCAAGAACTTGCACCTCCAACTATTGCGTGAGAAAAGTAAGCACGAAGACATCCTTTACATGATATAAATTGGCAAAAATATATTTATTTGTCAAAAACTTGCTGCTCCAATTAGTGCTTGTGGAGAACCAGCACAAAGATATCTTTTACATGACATAAATCGGCAAAAAAGTATGTTTGAATTTCTCTTAGAAAATAATATTTCAAGTTAACTATATAAATTATAAATTTGTTGCTACTTTGTCTTGTTTTCTGAATGATTTAATTGCTAATTGATTTTTATGTATATGAATATAATTTTGTTTTTTTGGTCTAATATATGTATAATTTTTTTAATAAAACTTCGGTTCTTCGGTGTACTGAAATTTTGAGATATTTATACGGAACATCGAATCGAAGAATCGAACTTTTGAAAAAGTAACACCGATACCAAACCTAAACATCGAAGAATTGAAATCAAAGAATCAAATTAATTTAATTTGATTCAATTTTTTAATTTTTTAATATTTATGTCCACCCGTAAATACACCCCACGTGCATGGTAGAAACCAAATATATATACTACAGAACTTCAGCCTCAAGTATAGGGACTAGTACCATCATTTAAAACTTTGATAATCTTTAATTTAATTGCCCATACTTGTCCTTTTTCCTATCTATTTGGAGTTGTAAATTAAACAAATGCAACAAGTGGATTTCAAACTATACATATTAGAGTAATTATTTCATCAGTTCTAACATAACTTCAGCCTTAAGAAAGGAGGGATTTAGTAAAAACATTTAATTAAGAAAAGTTAATTGCCTGTACTTTCCCTTTTTCCCCTATTTATTTGGAGTTGTTAATTTAAAATTGAATTGAATTTGTACAATTATAGGTGGAGAATATTTTGGTGATTGGGCACAGCTGTTGTGGAGGTATTAAAGGACTTATGTCTATTCCTGAGGATGGGTCCACAAAGAGGTTGGGTTTTATTTGTTTTTAATTATTAATTAAATAAATAAATGTGTGAATAATGATTGATAACGAAAATGGACTTATCAATAAGTAATAGTCACCCTTATAAAGCTATTGATAAACAAAAGATGACAGTCCACTTGACGTTTTAAAAAAGCAAGTCTACTCATCAAAGTTTTTTTTTTTTTTTTTTTTTTTTTTTTTTTTTTTTTTTTTTTTTTTTTTTTTTTTTTTTTTTTTTTTTTTTAAAAAAAAAATTCTTTCTAAAAAATTTTTTTTTTTTTTTTTTTTTTTTTTTTTTTTTTTTTTTTTTTTTTTTTTTGTGCTCTCTTTTGTCCTTTTTATCTATCACTTCACTTCCTACATATTATTATACTTGAAAAAATAATTTTTCCATTCTAATTTATACGATATTTTCATTTAAAAAAAATTAATTCAATTAATTTTGAAATTTAAATTTAATTATATTAATTACCTTTTTAGTTAAAATTTAGTATATGAAACGTATATAAGTTGCAATTATACAAGGAAAAAAATAATTTTAAATAAGTATTAATTATAATTTATCTAATTTGAGTCTCGAAAAACGAATTAATTCCATGGTCTTACACTTTGAGTACCACAAAATGCAGTGATTTCATTGAAGAATGGGTGAAAATCTGCTTAACAGCCAAGCACAAGATAAAGGCAGAATTCTGCGATTTGGATCCCAGTGAACAATGCACAAAATTGGAGAAGGTAATTAATTTACTATCAACGATATCTTCTTAGATATTTAATATTTCTGTTTCTTAATTTATGTGATGCACATTTGGAGAAAAAAAAAAGAATGATATTTCTCTACATTTAAAAATAATTGAACTTTATTTTTTTTTTACTCTTAATTAGCTTCACTAATCTGACATCTATGACTTGATTTTCTCCCGTTTGACCAAAGAATTTTGGTGTATACTTTTTAAACGTATTATTTGCTTATGAATTTTGGTTGTTGTTGTTTTTTTTTTTCTTTTTAAAAATTATCTTCAATTTTTGTCAAACCAATTTTTGAGTGATATGTCACTTTCATACAAAAAAAATTGAAGTAAAATAAAATTTCACATTACGTTTATATCGAAGTATATATCTGAAATGTTAAAATTTTATCGATACTTGTTTCTATTTTATGTGATGCACTTGGACTAATTATGAAAGTAGCAATGTAAGGTAGCTTTTGATTATAAATTAAGTGTAACATTAAATTTGTGTATGATGTTGAGCAGGAGGCTGTGAATGTATCACTTGGCAATTTATTGACGTATCCATTTGTGAGAGAAGCCGTGGTGAACAAAAGAATTGCATTAAAAGGTGGACACTATGATTTTGTGAATGGATCCTTTGAGCTTTGGAATATAGACTTTAAGCTTACCCCTTCTGTTTCAATCTAAACTTGTTGCAGAATTTTACAACTTTTTCTATGTAACCAATTGTAGTTTTGTTTTAAATTATTCTTTCCTTCACTTAATTTTCATTTTGATGTATGTAAATGTATTACTGAACAACAATGTGGTGTATGTGTCATCACAGAAATAATGTTCACCGGCTGTTTCAGCTTTGGGTTTAAGGTATTCAACTTGTGTTTTTTCCCAATCTTTATTTTCCATGAGACAAAGCTAGATATCAAGATAATCAGTGGCATAAAGGCAAAAATAAATTGAAGCTCTTAATTATTTATTTGTATATTATTTTAATTTTTTAAAATACAGATATTAAATTTTATTTTTGAGGTGCAAAATTTTATTGAAGTATTATTTTTTAAAAATTATTTAAAATAATACTCCATTCGTTTTTAATTTTTTGTCTTATTTTAATTTAATACAAAATTTTAAAAAATATAGAAGATTTTTAAATTTCATGGTTCGTCATTTTTGAATACCCTTACTTTAAAAGGAATTGAGTCGCCCATGCACAAAGGTTTACCGACCATAACACCCTTCTACTCAAGTGTGCTTTGGCTGATAGTGATACCCTTCCCTTCACATACTTCAAATTTCTCAATTCTTTTGACAAACCAACTAGACTTCATGGATATTGTGAGAACAGTTGGAATGAACATGTTGATGGATATTGTGATGCAAAAAAAAAAATTAAGACAAAAGAGAAAAAGATCCAACTAAAAAATGATGTAAATAAGTTTATCAGTTATCTTTGAAATAGCTATGATGCATTATAATTTATAAATACTGAAAGTAGAAAAAATGTGGTGGTTATATCACATATATATAAATAAAATACAGAAATGAAGGTAGCATTACAAGTCAAAGATTGTAAGCATAAAATATATATGATGAACTAAATTGATTCTTAAAGTTCATTTTTCAATGAATTTAGTTTGAAAGCTAAGTTTTCACATTTAACTCTTGCACATCAAAGTACAATCTAAAATAAGTTCAAGAATACATGTTATTTTAATCAACCAGATGGCACAATAGGGTTTGAGGAACAAAAAACATGTCCTTTTCCCTACATATATTAGAAATTGTACAATATGTATCAAGGAATGGGATGAATGACAACTTTTCCAGTGGCTCTTCCAGTTTCAAGATAAGAGAATGCATCCACAACCTTATCAAATGGGAATGGTCCCTTTGGATCTATGACTGGTTTCACCTTCCCACTCTCCAAGTATGGGTTCAGTTTCTTCAAAATCTCTCCATTTGATGTCACTACAAATCTAAAACCTGGTGGGGTTACCGCCCCTGTTAGCACTACCACACTCCCACCTTCCTTCACTGCCTTCACCGCCTTTTCGCCCTGACCTATACTCAGTACCAATTCAGAAAAATTGTGTTAAACTCCATGGATTCAACCATTAACAGTCTTACCACTGGAAGCATTGTAGAAGAATTACCACCTCATCCAATCGCTTAAACAAAAGACAGCCTTCAGATGTATAATAAATGTATATAACCATCTATAATCAGTATATGATCTATGTATACTGGCTAGAAATAATGAATTGGACAAGGAACATATCAACATACTTTGGTTTTCTGTTGTGATATCTGGTTAAACACATTGGACCATCAGTTGTTTTGATCATTATGCTCGCAAACATTCACAAAGTCAATGAATTATTGATTGTTAAACCATTTAGTTACCTATGCGTTATGTGATATGTATACTAGAATGGAATAGTACAAGTTGAAACTTAAGTTCTTACCAACTGAATCATAAACAACATCAAACTTGTCAGGCAGATCCTCAAAATTCTCCTTGGTGTAGTCAATAGCTAAATCAGCTCCTAAGCTTTTCAGTAGTTGTAACTTCCCTGTGCTGGAGGTAGCTGCTACTTTTGAAGCACCAAATACTTGTTTAGCAAGCTGCATAACAGAAAAAACCCTCTGATTAATATATAAGATTGCTTGGACGTTAATCAATATCCAAGCAGAAGCAATACATTCATGTTCATACCTGGATTACAAGGGATCCAACACCACCAGCACCTCCCAAAACAAGAATGGATTTGCCAGAAGAAAATCCAGCTTTCTCAAGACCTTCATAAGCAGTCTCAATAGCTAGAGGAAGAGCAGCAGCCTCTGCAAAACTCAGATTCTTGGGTTTCAAAGCAACTAATTTCTCTTCTACAGCAGTGTACTCAGCTAAAGATCCAAATTGCTTTGGTCCATCTAATGCTTTCTCATGTATATCTCCATACACTTCATCTCCTTCTTTTAAAACTTTAACTTGACTACCAACTTTCACTACCACACCAGCAACATCGTAACCTGGCACAGTCTACACAAACAAAATATATGTTTTAGATCACATATTATGTGACCTGTTGACTTTGTATTGTCATAGAGGCATTTTCTAAATTATAAGACCCCTCACTTGCAAGTTTGAGTCTTTTTCATGGGCAAAAGGAGAGTCCTGAACCCACATGTTAAATTGTGTGGTCATCTCATCCAAGAACTCAAAATGTTAGAAAAAGCATAATTTTATACCTTCAACATGTTGAGATATATAATTAAGTAAATGAATGTGTATTCTTTCTAACAACTTAAGTGTCAGAGTAGGCAGAGATCCTGCGTTCGGATCTCATTGCCAGCCGTTATCAGAATAAAATTCTACATGCTTGGCTCATGAAAAAGAATCAAACACGCACATCAGGGGGCATGAACAATACAGTCATGAGGTCAAATGTACACGAAAAACAGTTGAACATTTTCAGTGCTCAAATCTAAGGAGAAAAGTTACTTTAACACTATAAACAAGTGATGAGAAATGTAAATTTACAATTCAAACCAAGCTCAAAGATAAAAAGAAAAGGGTGCCTAAACTTACTGGAAGTGGAGAATCAGTGGCCTTGAATTTTCCCAGCCGTCGTTTAAAATCAACAGGATTAAGAGCAGCAGCAGCAACCTTAATCAAGACTTGATCTTCCTTAATTTCTGGAACTGAAACATTGGACTCAAACTTCAAAACATCAACACTTCCGTAATCAGTATAGCTCCAAGCTTTCATTTCAGAAGGAATAGAAGTGCTTGTAGATGTTTCAGCAGCTGCAGCTTGAGAACTAGCAGATACTCTAAGTTGCAAAACAGTGGAAAAATGGTTTCTTTGAATAAAATTTTCAGCTTTTCTGCTACCCTTTACTCTAAGAATAGAATTAGAAAATGGAGAGTGAAGAGAAGAGAAAGAAGAGGGTGGATGAAGGGGTTTGAGTTGAAGAGTAGTGGAAGATAACAGAGCTTCCATTGTTCTTCCTTCCAACTGTTCTTTTTTACCTCTTTTCCTCAAATAAGTTATGTGGATGGTAGATAAGATGTAATGCTTCATGTTGGCTTCTTTTTTTTTTGGCAGGATTTATTTTCAGCCATCCATTTGTTAGTAAGGACCTTGGAATATCCTGTCATAATTTTCCCTGTTTTTGATGAGGCCATAAGGAACCACAAACCAACAAAAAGGCATTGAAGACACAACATGATGGGCCTTGTGGCAATTCTTTTTTTGAAAGAAAATTTGTGAAGTTCCAATGAGTTAGACAATAGTGACTATGGGTAGATAAGATTTCAAATATAGGTTTGCAATTTTTCAACACCATTTATTTGTTGTATTTGTCCAATGATACGATTACATTGCTCGAAATCTTTAAAATGTGTCGAATTTTTCAAAGGAACCAACACATGTACGACAACATATTTGGAGAATTCAACTACAATGTATGCGGACCCTACCCCTCTACCTTGTGGAGATAGAGAGGGTATCCAAAAGACCGTCGGCTTATGTAATACATATCAAAGCACAAGGCCAAAAACTTGTGATCGACCCAAAGAACCACTGCTACCATATATACTTGCATAATTGACAGGAACTAACAACTACTTACTAGAAGCTCAGACATAAAAATTACATTTTGAATATGAGATAGATGTTTAATCACAAGATGACCTAGAGGTCATGTATAAGAGGTTACTAAAAGGAGTTTGGCTTTTTATTAAATATATATTTTTTTCAGTTCATCTCTTCTTGTTTTGGAGAACATTTTGGATGGAGCCCGTAATCACAACGCTTGCAGAAGAAAGCCCACCCGTAACCCATCTCCTTGCACCCGCTGCAAAGGTACACTTGCTGATGTATCAGTGCAAGTTCATGCTCATTGTGAATTTCATCTCTGCCTTTCTTGGGCCAACCCGTTGTATTTTTGTCGAGTTGTTGCTGCAAATTCTTTATATGTTCTTCTGTGAAGGGATAGGCTCCTGCACTGTGTGTCTCTAACAGCTGCCTTACTTGTGTATTCACAGTGCAGCCACTAGGACTAATTGCTATGGCCACTGGAATGCCTACAATGTTGAATCTGCGCGAGAGAAATGACCTCCTTTCGTCGTTGAAAGGAAGTGCCAACCAGGGCATACTTGAAAAGAAGTTATTAAAGGAAGGTTCATCTTGATCACTTGAGATGAAAATCACTTCAAACGTTTCGTCTTTCTTCTTGATTTCATGGTATGCAGTTACGAGTTTGGGTAGAAATTCTCGACTTGGGAGACTCCAACTTGCTGCAAAGTACAGTAAAATGTTGTTCCCCACTAGTTTGTGTACAGGAACCTGGACAAGTAAAAAGAAAAAATAACATGATTCACAAACACCAACTTCATCTATCCCTTTGAAATGAATTCACTTATTTCAATCAACTAAACTTACCTTTAAACCGCCATTTGAAATGACAAAATCTTGATTTGCAGTAACAAGAATGGACTCTAATGTTTGTGCTTCTAGTTTTTTCTTCTTTAGATTAGCCAAAGTTACAAGCTTTTCTTGTGTGAAAGGAAATGCTTCATCACCATATTCTTCGACAAATTTAACTGCATTTTGCTGCAGAGTCTTCCCATCCGGACTTAATACGACAAGCTGTGGTAGGAGTTTATGCTCAAAGTACCGAACAATTCTTTCACAGTGCATATCTTTGAAAGGTAGAGACAACCATGGCATGGCTTCAAAGCCTGCTTCGAAATCCTCATATTTTTCATCAAGAGGAATCAGCACAATTTCAAAGTTCTTTCCTTTAAGCTTTTCGTATACCTCTGCTAGCTTCAAGGTGAAATTCTTGCACCCTCTATGAGTACTCATTGCAAAATATAGGCAAACTGTTTTCCCTTCAAGCTCAGACACAGAAATCTGTAAACAAGCATGCCGAACATAAGCACCAAAACTAGAACGCATAGAAATGATCCACGCAAGGACATCTAAAGCTTTTCATACGAAAAAAACCATTACCTTGTTCTCTTCATTCGAGATCAAGAAATCGCGTGATCCATAGACCAGAAGAGACCTCAAAGACTGGTTTTCTTTAGCCCACTCTTCTTCCAGCCTCAAGTAATTAATTCTTTCAGATGTAAATGGATAGGCTTCAGGACCAAAGTGCTTTATAAATTTAACGCCCTCGTTGCTCAAAACTTTGCCTGTCTCGTCAAGAATCACAAGATGTGGAATTGCCCTTACTTTGAACAACTGCTTTAAGTTCTTTCTAGCCTCAGCATCAGAAAATGGAACAGCAAGCCACGGCATTTTCCCAAAGTATTCATTAAACGATTCGTCATCTTTATCAGATGAAATGAACACTATTTCAAAGTCACCTTTAGGATATAGACTCTCATAAGCTTCCGCCAACTTTGGTGTAAACTGGTGACATGGACCACACCACGAACTTGAGAAATACAAGCCCACAATCTTTCCTGTTATTCTGTTAAATGTAACCTACAAACAAGCACAAGATCAGTGATCCAGTTTGTTTTTGTTCAATCTTTTCTTCTTCTTAAATAAGACTATAGAGGAAGTATATACAGAGGAAAGGCTAATTAAGAAGGAATAGTGACAATATAACATTACCTCACTTATACATACCGGTTCGCCGTTTCTACATATTAGAAAATCTCTCTCCTTTGAAGACAGTAATACTGTGAGATCATGAGAGGAACTTTGTTGATCAATTGCCTTAGCCATCAGTTATTGATTCCTATATCTCTAAAAACTGTACAATACTCATCATGATATGTACTGTTTGATTCTCTCTTAAAGGAAACTTATCAGGGACATCTCTGAATTTCAACCTGGCCGGCCCTGTCACAAATACATATTAAATTGATTTTCAACTTCATTATTGAATAAGTAATCCCCTCAAATGGTTTTTAATTAGCCTTTCTGTTGAGTCTTGTGAACAAGTATCATATGCCTAGATTAAACTTTGAAGGGCATTTTGGTACAATGTGCTATAATCAAATAGACTATACAATAGTGCAAAGGAAATGGAATATTATTATCATTAGAATGGACAGTGGTATCTTGATTCCCGCACTGACCAAGATTCCTCATATATGCTTCTTTGTCTCTACTGGGAAAACCAATATCTTTTATCTGCCGGCTTCTCCAAACAACTTTATTTAAATTCCATGCACAGTCGACTATTTTATTTTTGGATAAACGGGCCAGCTTTCACACACGAGATATCTGCCACCAAGGCTAGGATAAATAGGAAGAATCACCTAGTGTCTTTTTGTCTTCGCAAGACATCATGGCTTTCAAACTATTATACAACTTACAGGTGCCTTATGTTATAAAACAGAGTCATAAAACAAGATTTAAAAGGCATCAACCATAATCACAAATCAAGCTTTGAAACAAACTTTATCATCACAAACCCATCCTTCATTAGGTTTTTTTGCCTTTCCATTGCTCTGTATGATCTTCCTCATCCATGTTGTTATCCTTTTTCTTCTGTAGGCGATCAAAGTTACCTTAAGTCCTTGTGGTTTGCACTAAAGTCAGCTTTCAAAGTATGCCATGAACTTAGAAAGGATTGTTTCCTTTTATTGCCAAATGGCATTCTAGCAAATTAGTCACTGAAGGAAGCACGATTTTTGCCATATGTTCATTTTTGTTTTTAATCTTCTCATATAAGCAGAGAATGATGGACAAAAAATGTGCATACTCTTCCCTACAAGATCAGACATCAGATAAGAGAGATAAAAGATTAACGGGAGGGCTGGTCATGCTAGTTACAGCATAGTACCCAACGCATCGTGAATAACATGTATAGGAAGGGGATCTCAAAGTTCTCTCTGTCTCTTCAGCTTGTCATAAATCTCAATCAGCTTCTAAGAAAACGATTTACAGTCTTCAAATGAGGGCATTGATAAATACAGGTCTGCAGTCTTGCATTCAAAATAAGCACAAGGACATATTGAATCAACCTTCCTCACTCAACGATACATTTCAAAGATTGTTGAAGGGAACTCAATATTCGCGCAGCATCTGGAACAGAAAATTATTAAAGGTTCTATGCTATTTGGCAATCATACAACTTCATGCTATTTGACTAAGGTTGCAAAACAAATTATCAATGAAGATGTGGTTTTTCCTAAAACGTCCATGGAGAAAGGTACTGCAAGAAAATTTCAAACACAAGAACATGTTACAGCGAACAACCAAAGGTTTCTAGAACCAAGCATCCATAACATTTGGCAAGCCATTAGGATAAAATCACAATACAACGCGCAAGTTTCAATGTCAATTCACAAAATCGCTTGCACTCTAGTCATCAAAAATTTGAAGACGGGATATCATAAAATTGTAAAATTTTGAAGTAAGACAGACCACCAAATCACAGTAACAAAATTAACCTTTGAAACAAACTTCACCATCACATATCCATCCCTTCTTTGCTTTCTGTTCCTCTTTGCCTTGCTGCTTTTGATCTTCCTTGGTATCCATGTTGCTTTCCTTTTTATCTTCTAGAGCACATTTTGGGTGCATATCAAAGTCACACTCTTCGCAATAGAATGACCAAATCTGTCCGGCCTCACTACATCCATCACAATTGTAAGCCAAACGCTTGGAAAGCAGCAGTTCATGCTCATGAAGATTGTGCTTAATTTTCTCAGGCCACCCCTTTGCCATCTCTGCAGTTTCTGCTTCAAGCTCCTTCATACGCTCCTCGGTGAATGGAAAAGCCTCAGCACCATAACACATGATCAAATTTCTGGCTCCAGTTGTAACAGTCTTGCCTGATGGCCCTAAAGCAACCAATGTTGGTATGCCAATAGGCGGCTCAAAGATGTCTTCCTCTCATCACCAAAGGGAAGAGCCAGCCATGGCATTGTAGCAAAATACTCATCAAAAGAAGCTTGATCTTGGTCGCTAGACATGAAAATCACTTCCAATGGACCATTTTTGGCTTTTATTGTCTCATATGCTTCTTTAAGCTTTGGAGTGAAAGCACGACATGGCGGACACCAATGCGCTGAGAAGTAAAGTAGAATATTCTTCCCTACAAGGTCAGACACTGGGATCTACAAAGAGAAATTTTGGTTACTTGTTGAAGTTAGGGATGAGAGTAAAACATCAACAGAAAGGAGAGTCATATTAATCATAGTGTAGTGATCAAAGCATTGTGAATAACATGTATAGAGAGTACAAGTCATGACTACGTTGATTTAATAGTAGATGAAACATCTCATGTAAACATGACTTATGTAACATTGACTTGGGCTATAGATAAGTGCAGTCCTTTGTTAAATTTCATTAGGAAACTTTAAGAGTGAGAACAGAGTATCTATAACTACGTCAGGTTGGCATTGATGCATTAAGAAAAAGAAAGCATCCGTGTTCTATGACATATAAATAAACCAAGATGTGATGTCTGTGTCCTACCTTTTCACCATCTTTTCCAATGACGAAATCATTATCTCCAATGACCAAAATAGACTCCAATGTTTGTGCTTCCCGCTTAGCATTCTCCATCTGCTCAAGTTCAGCAAACCTCTCGGGGGTAAAGGGATATGCCAGGATACCATGCTCCTCAATGGCTTCAGCAACATTAGGATGGAGAGTCTTCCCATCTGTTCCAATGATGACTAAGGTAGGAAGGGTGGAGAGCTGAAAGTATCTGGCCAGCTTCTCACACGTTCTGTCTTTTAAGGGAAGTGAAAACCAAGGCATGCTCGCAAACTCTTTCTTAAAGGATTCATCTTCATCTTCATCATCAAGAGGAATCATGACAATCTCAAAGTTTCCCCCCTGAGCCTTCAACTTTTCATACATATCGATCAACTTCTGAGTAAAGGATCCACATTCTTTAAAATAGGTCATTGAGAAATATAGGCCTATAGTCTTGCCTTCAAGCTCAGCAACCGGTACCTAATAATTATCCAGACATAGTGAAACAGTAATAACAGAAGCTTTAATTAATTAGTAAACAAGAGGAAAAAATTGCCTGAGAAAAGAACAGAATCTTGAATCAACCTTCCTCCCATCAGCTGCAATTACATAGTTTCTTGATTGCGACTCCAAGAGAGATTTCGAGGATTGTTCTCTTTTAGAAGTTTCTTCTTGCTCCTTAAGTTCATTTAGCCGTTCTTGAGTGAAAGGGTAACCTTCCACCCCATGCTCAAGGATGATTTCAACCCCGCTATCTGTCACTACCTTCCCACTAGCATCAAGGACAACCAAGTGGGGTATTCCATTAACAGTAAACAATTCATCCAGACGTTTACGTGTTTCAGAATCAGAGAATGGGACAGCGAGCCAAGGCATTTTAGAAAAGTACTCCTTAAAAGATTCATCATCCTCATCAGCGGTAAGGAAAACAACTTCAAAGTCTCCTTTTGGTAAGAGCTCATTGTACGCCTCTACAAAATTCGGGGTGAAATGTTGGCACGGACCACACCATGATGCTGAAAAGTACAAACCAACTTTTTTCTCCTTTAAAGTATCAAGCTTAACCTGGGAGTAAATTAATCTGTTAATCAGAGCTAGATACTGATTTCTAAATTCATATTACCCCTTCCCTATCATGCTTCTATACCAGTAAAACTAAAAGATTGGGAATACGAAAAATGATGCATAACATATACAATTGAATTACATCAAAATATTGCACTTCTACAGCAACCAGAAATTGCAGAATCAGATAGTGGTTCCTGAAATCTACCATAAAAGATACTTTAACAATACTTTTGGAAGATGATTCCGGTCACACCTGACTTTATTTTGGTCAGTATTATACCTCGTAACTACAACATATTTCATATTTGAAATGATAGGAAAAGCTATTTCCCCAAAGCTAAAACGTCTGGTCCAAACAACTTTATTACGACAGTTTCCTTGAAACAAACAAGTCATTATTTGATTAAAGGAAAAAGCAGAATGAAACATCCACAAAACAAAAAAAAGGACAAAAAAGTGATGTTTTCAGTTTCAAATCAAGCCAATTCCAAACCACTTAAAAATCATGCAATCAAGATTCCAAGATTGGCTTATTTTAAATGCTTTTAAGCCAAATTAGCTTTTAAACACTTTTGGAGTGTTTGGGTAAATCAAGTGCTTATAAGTACTTACGAATACTGTTTTAAACATTTAGGTGGAGTAAATAATGTGTATAACTTTGCAAAATAATGGGTTATAAATCATAATCCTGTCTTTCCGAATAACAAACCAGTACAAACACAATTAAGTTTTGAGAACTTGTATTAAAAAGTAATCATCCTTCAAATTTTAATAACTTTTTCGAGGACATTCTCAGAAATGTCCAAGGCATAGATCAATCTCAAAAGAACATTTCTTTGATATGTTAAGAAGTCCACAAGTCTTGCTTAGACAATAGGGAACAATGATTCTCGATTTTTGACTTTAAGCAGAGGTCTCTGGAAATGGAGAAACTAAACTAATGACTAGTGAGTGCTTGCCCATTTAATCAGACCTACTCTTCGCAGAGCCAGATTAGTTATTACCCCATTGAAACTTTAACACAACCTTTTTTGATCTCTCTGGAGGGGGAATCCGTATATAATACCATCTCTTTTGGTTCTTAGGTCATCCAGTCATAAGTCCATCCATTTCTATGTTTCTTCCAGAAAACCGGTTATCAGGTATCTACATCGTGTTTTGGACGATCCTCGTATTCCGTATGATTCTGTTGACTTCAATTAGAACAGACTGTCCCAGAGAGGAACGTGCCTAAAGGACACTACCAGATGTTGCAGATAAACCTACTAAAGAAGAAATTGAGTATAACATAGCTGATTGCACCATGGGGTAGCGAATAGACACACTGAATGATTGGAATACTACTTAATCAAGTAGAAAGGCTAACGTCAGAGCAGGGACGCCATGAAGGGCTGCAACTTAGGATTCAAAGACCATGTCAGAAACCACTAGACGAAGACGTCTCGCCAAGCGACTCTCAACGAAGACGCTGAGACTGTTCTAGGAAAGAAAAAAGATGTTTTGACTTAATCCGCCTTTTCTAAAGCAAACAAAAGTACACTGCGGCTAACAAGGGGAAGTTTTTCTTTTTTCCAAGTCCACGTTTAACTCTTAGCCAATATTTTCACTAAGAAGGTTTTAATTTAGGAATAAATAAACACATGAAGTCTAACATTTACCATAATTACTTTTTAACTATGTATAAACGATATAAAGTGAGTACAATATCCACCATATATGCATAATTTCTTTTTAACCATGTATAAATGGAATAATTTCCCGTCCAACCAATTCCCTCTGCGGTAACACCTCGCTGCCCCTGGATCAGTGGTGGAGCCACTCCTTGACGATGAACCCCTTCAACGAAAAATTAAACTATTTATATATGGTAAAATTATTTTCACGTATATAATATATATCGAACCCCTTTGGCTAGTTAGTGTGCTTGCTTTTTAAGATTTTGAACCCGAAATCCTGGCTTCGTCACTACCCCAGATGCACACATAGTTAAACCAAAGAACAACAAAGAAACAACATTCACACACTCCAATTTACCATTTATCACCATCAGCTGCTACAAATATTAAAATTTAATGAGCATGCAATTGTTATAATAAAAACAACAATGAATTTAATGAAGAATTGCTACCTGTTCACCATTGTTGCGAATAAGAAAGTCACGGTCTGAAGAAGCAAGTAGCTTCACCACATTATGACAATCCTCCCCTGCCATTGCCCGATTCACTTTCTCCCCTTTTTTTCCTTTTTTTTTTTCTTTTTTCTAATAGCAAATATTTGTTGTAGGCAAAGAAAATATCAAGTCTTCGATCCATCTATATAGGCGAAAGGAAAATTGGTCCCTTATGTTGAGGACACGAAAGTAATTAAAAATTATTTTAGCTTAAAAATATTTAGAATAAGTCAATTCAAACACGCCTCAAGTAGTCTAAGATTAAAAAAATTTCATATATAGCCTAGACTTAAAATTTAATATGGTCAAATAACTATATTTTACATAATTACACAATATAACATCGGCTATGTGACCTGGAGGAGAGGAGAGAGACGAATTATATATGTATATTTATCAAATTATATGTATATATCTGTCAAATAATTGTATATGTGTAATTTATATACATATATATTTCTATATCTGACAAACGAGTTTGGGAGAGGGAGGAGAGAGACGAGCGAGATCAAGAGAGGGAGGAGAGAAGCGAATTGTATATGTATATCTGTCGAATTGACTATGTATATTTGTCAAAATAATTGCATATATGCAGTTGAAATGCATTTGTAATTGTATATCCGTAAGAAATTGCAGAGAGATAGGAGAGGCGAGAGAGAGGAAGAGAGGAGAGAGAAAATAGCAACAAAACTCTAATTATACCTACAAATTATAATTTTTCAAATTATAGTTGTATAATGTAAATACATATCATATATTTGTGTAATCATGTTATTTTTTCGTTTAAGATTTAGGGTTATATTGTATTTGATTGATGATATAAATTTGTCTCAAATTTAATAAGAGTATTGTAACATTCCATTAACATGATATAAAAAAGAAAAAACAAAAAATTACACCTAAAAATGATATCATACTTGAGAAATAAATAAAATGAAAAAAATAATGTAACTAGGCAAACATATAATATGCATTTACATTATACAACTATAGTTTGAAAAAATTGCAATTTATAGGTATAGTTAGAATTTTGTTGCTAGTTTCTCTCTTCTCTCTTCCTCTTTCTCTGCAATTTCTTGCCAGATATACAATTGTATATGTATATCAGCTGCTTATATATAATTATTTTGACAGATATATATAGTCAATTCGACAAATATACATATACAATTCGCCTTTCTCCACTCTTTGCTCTCTCTTACTCGCCTCTCTCCTCCCTCTCTCGATTTCGCTTGCTAGATATACAAATACATATATTAGTTACAAATACAATTATTTCATAGATATATACATATAATTTGACAAATATACATATAAAATTCGCCTTTCTCCTCCCTCTCTCGATCTCGATTGCCTCTCTCTTCGCCTCCAGGTCAAATAGTTGAGGTTATGTCGTGTAATTATATAAAATATAGCTATTTGACCATATTAAATTTCAAACCTAAAATATTTATGAAAATTCCCCCACCAAAAAATAGCAGAAACTATAAAATTATATCTCTGAATGTGATTTTCTGTTATTTTTATTTTTCATAATTTCTGTTATCAAACATAATAAATCTATACTATATTAAAAGTGTCAAAACTCTTAATAATGTTGTTTGAACTTTTTACCCTTCATTAAAAGACTCCTCTTTAGACATAGTCGTCTTTTGACCATATTTTTAAAACTATTTTAATAATATTAAATATAATAAAAATTAAATAAAGAAAATTTTCTTATTATAGTGAAATACCTACACAAAGAATCCTTTTTCAATTAAAATAGTCCAAAAAAACTTTCAAATAATAATTACTAAAAAATAAAGTTTTTTAAGGAAAAAGGGAAATCCTTTTCTAACTAAAATAAATTTGATCTAAAAGGAAAATAATCAAAAGAACACTTTCACATAATATTTAAAAAAATATTTTGTCCCGTGCTCATGACAAAAGTCCTCTTTTGAAAATTTTTGGTTTGTGAATTTCTTCTTTTTTTCCTTTTTAAAAAAATAATATTTATAGAAATCATTAAAAATTCATTATTAAAGGTCTTTGGGTTGGTTGCTCCATCTAAAAAGAAGTCCTCTTTTAAAAATATTTTGCCATATAGTTAATTGGTTTGTTAACTTTTTTTTTGGTTACCATAATTAATTGGTTTGTCTATTTTTTTTTTCCATTTTCTTGTATGACTGTACTATTTTAATAAAAGTTTTTTTAATTTCACTATAAATCCTTATTATGTGATGAAAAGTTTTGTGCTAAATATGATAAACTATTATCTCCTATCTGTTTTTATTTATGACTTTTCTACTTCTATAAAAACACTTAAATTTCAACTTTTGATTCATCAATTATTCAACAATCAACAACTCGGCTTGCATCTTTTTAATTTACAATTGCAGTCAAATTTTTTCTCGCCTTGATTGATTGATTCACCCTCTTCATCGATTTGTGCTAAGTGGTGCTAGAATCTTATTTTACACTTCCTCCCAAACTTTAATTTGATTCTCAGGTTTACTCATATTATACACTCACTTTCTTTGTTCATATTCTTTTCCCTTTCTTTTTCACTTTTTGAATTTGAAGAAAATAAATTTTGCTTAAAAATAATATTAATTATTATGTCAACTTAACTTGCTTCATTCAAATTATATTATGCTCTTAGTTTAGTTAGTTAAGTCTAATAAATTTTCATTATTTAAAAATTTCTCTTATTTTGTAACCAACATCTCAGTCTATTCACAAGTTTCATCCATTAAGGCAAAGTAATATCTCAAGTAAGGTAATATCTTTTTACTTTAAATAAAATTATCTTTTCACTATTTTTTAAAATTTATTATTTGATATTTCTTTATTTAGTTTCAAGATTTACTTTTGGATTTGAATTTGTTTATATTTAGAATTCACTTCTGATTTAGAACTATTGTATGTAAATAATTAATAAAAAATTGATTATCATATTTTTTTGTTAATAAAAATATGTAATATAACAAATTTAACTAGAAAAAAATTCAGTAAAATTATGTTGGAAATATTAAACTACTTCTTTTATATTTTGGAATCTTTTGTTACATTAAATTTTTGTCAATTAATTATTTAACTTCTAACTATTCAACTCTAAATTATTACTTTATGTATTAAAAGACTATTAACATATCTATATTATAAGCAATTGAATTGATCTTTTTCATTAGGAACCTAGTTCATAGACACTCAATAGACGCATACATTCCATCAGTTGGTATCAGAGCAAGGACTCTCTAAAAGGTTAACACCTAGAATGAATCCTAAAGAAGAAATGACAACTCCACTGAATCTAGCTATAACAATAGACTAAACTATTGCATCAAACTAATAATATTTATTTACATGAATATTATATTTATTTAATGATAAATACTATTTATATATAATTTTTAAATTGACATGACTCATACGTACAAAAAACGTACGCAAAAACTAATACAGTTTAATAAAAAATAAAAGCGTTAACTTTTGATAACTTACCAAAATTATTTTACTAATAAATATCAAACCTAACATATTAAATTTTTATTAGTTATATCTTTAGTAGGTCTTCTATTAGTGATTAAGAAACAAATTTGAGTCAATTGACATAACTTTATCGTAGAATCTGAACCTTTGATTTTGACATGAGTTGACTGGAATGTAGTCGACGGTCAAGATAATGTTTTATTCAAGCATGCTTTTGTATTTTTCTTAATGGACAAGACTACGTTTTTTTGATGATATGGAAAAAAAAGAAAAAAAAGAAAGAAGAGGAAATAGAAAGAGCGACTAACAATGAAGAACACATAATAGTGTGTAAATACGGTAATACCAACATATATGTGAGGATGATGACAGCACATGATATAAAAACACAGATAATCCTACTACTGTACTATACCCCAAGGCTAGACATCTATCTAACACTATCAACCTATTAGCCTGCTACTTTAATTCGCAACCTCCACTTCTTTCTATCTAAGGTCATGTCTTCGGTGAGATTAAATTTCATCATATCTTGTCTGATCACCTCCCCCCAATACTTCTTCGGTCAACCTCTACTCCTCCATATAACTCCCAAATCCAACCTCTCGCTCCTATAAACTTTAATACAAATTTATAGTTATACCTTATTGATTGATATTACTTATTAGGTACTTTGTTAAATTTTTATTTTCGGTATAATATTTAATATATGTGAATTTCTAATAAACTAATTTTGTACAACCATTATTTTAGCAAAATCTTTTCCTTTCCATAGCTCGAATAGGAAAACTTGTTGCTATTGGGGTGATAAAAAACAGAAAAGTCTATTCACCTTTTTTCAACAATTTTGTGGAATTTAGAAATTGTGCAAATGAGATGTTAGGGTCGGTGATGAGGTGTTAGGAATACGTCTTCTTCAATCGTCATATGCTTTGCTTTCAACATTTAATTTTCTTTTCTTTACTTAAATGGTATCACTATCACATACGTATTTGGCTTAACAAGGAAAAGTAATAATATTTAAGCTACTAATTATCTTTTATTTTTTCTTTTTGGGGACAAAGGTGACGTTTTATTATCAAATGACATATTTACAGCTCAAGTCTCGGGGCATCAACAAATCAAACTACTTTTTAAATATGATAGAAAAATTAAACTGTAACGCGATAACACAAGGTGGTCTTGCCATGGGATAATAAGAGTCACTAGACGTGTGTGGAAAGACAATGTGTTATATGTAGTTTTGATGATTTAACAAATTATGAGAATTGACGAGGGACCTGATGCCATGTATGTTGCGAATCTGAAAACGACCCCAACAAATAGTACACTGACAATTCTGTTATTGTTGGTGCACGTGTGCCTGCTGTGTAGCAGTTGTCTAGCCAATGAAATGCTTGAAATACTGCTGATGTTGGGTATATATTTGGTCTTTCTTGAGAAGAAAACTTGAGGTTTCCATACACAAAAATTGCTTAAGCGTTTTTATGTGGCTCTCGGCTAATACATTAAGAAGATCAGAGTTGCTTTTGCTTTGTGTACTTCATCATTTTTAGTGTTCTTATTGAATTCTTGCATCTTGTAAATGGATTCATAACTTATAAAAGGACCTGATAGCTAGCAAGCCATTACTCTTCATTGTTGAGATATAGCTAGAGTTAGTAATGGTGAGTTAGTGAAGTCTAAGTTGGCTAGAGTTAGTCGAATTAGTGGGTAGCTGAGTAGCTGCTTTGGAGCTTGAATCTGTGGTAGAGTTATCACAGTAAGGGGGAAGGATTTAGCATTAAATTTGCCAGAGTTTGTAATCCCACATCTTGCTCTTTTGATGAAAATCGAGCGAGGTTGAAATCCTATGAGTACAGGTCTTGGTTTTCATCTTCCTTGAGCAAGGGAGTTTCCATGTAAAATAACTTGTGTGATTTTACTTTGCTTCTTTACTGTTTTCATTGTTTATTGTTTAGTCAAGGAACCTAGTTCATAGACACTCAATAGACGCATACATTCCATCAGTTGGTATCAGAGCAAGGACTCTCTAAAAGGTTAACACCTAGAATGAATCCTAAAGAAGAAATGACAACTCCACTGAATCTAGAAGAGGGTCCGTCATCTACCAGCCCCCTTGCTTTAATGAGCAATTCTATAGTTGTAAAGAAGATGAAGATCAGATGGCATATCTCACTAGAAGGTTTCAAAAAATTGTAAGGAAACATAAAGGTTTCAAGAAGAAGGGAAATCCTAGTAGAGTTGCTACTACTACTGATTTGTGTCACAAGTGTAGAAAATCAGAAAAGTTTATTAGAGATTGTCCAATGCATAAGATGAAGTATATAAATTATATTAAGGCTGGAGACAACAAAGACAAGTGAAGGGATCAGGTCCATGACAAAAAAAAGCAGAAAGGCTATAGCAGATTATATTATAAAGAAGGCTCTTACAGTTTGAAGAAATTCCTCAAGTGATTCAGAGAAGCTAGAGCACCCAGAGGATGCTTCCTTTATGACTATGAAAAATGATGATGATCTTCTTCAATCACATTTTTACATTCATGGAAAAATCTGAAGATGATGATGAACTTGAGGAAGAGGTAACTTTATCTGATTTTAAGTAAAATTTACATATCTTTTCAATTAAGAAGATGAGGAAGTTAGTTATTCTTACTGATTCGATTACTGAGTTAATTACTGAAAAGGGTCTATTTAACAATCAATAGAGATCTTGTAGAGATGAAAAATTTACATTTATTTCTTAGTTAGCTAAAGTGGAAAAACATGTTTTAGATTTGAAAAATGGAAAAATGTTACTTTTGGTGAAAAGTTGAAGGAAGAAATAAAGGGTTGTCAAAATGGAAAAGAAAATGATAGTAACTAACAACTTGAACTTGAAGCCAGTTTGAATGATGCTGAGACAAAACTGGCTATAACATTAGAAAGAACTACTCAATTAGAAAGGAACCTAATTCGAGTCAAAGAAGAGTTGTCAAAATTACTCAAGTAGACTACTTTTTCAAAAATGCTAGAAACTCCGACTCTAGTAAGAAAGGTCTAGGGTTTGTATAGAAAAGTTTGTCTCATACCACTAAGAGCAAAAATCTCAATGTCTGATTTATTATTGTGCACTCATTGTGGAAAGGATGTTCATATGAAGATTAACTGCCCTGCAATAAAAAAATTTGAAGAACGTTTGACAAGATACTTTAAACAAAAGAAAGAAGAATGAGACCTGGTCCTAGATTGAATTCATAAAATAATTCTAAGCTTAAGTTGACATTCAATTTTAGCCCTCCTTTCTTTAAATTATATTTTTTCATTTGAACTTCTAAGTTAATAATTATTTTTTTACCAATATTTGCAATAATTATTATGAATTCGTACTATTATTACTAGTACTATTATTATTATTGTAACTAATTTTATGATCATCATTTCTTTTAGAATTAGTAACAAAGTTATCGTCCAAACTTTCTTTTGTCATCATCTTATTTCATGCTTCTTATTAAAATTGGTTAGAAGTCAATATTTTGGGTAAAACACTAAGAAAAAAAAGGTTATAATATTAGTACTTAATTTTCTACGTACTAATTATATATTACACTAGTCATTAAATTAAAAGCTTAAAAAAATTAATTTAAAGAAGAAAGAGGCTACAAAAATGCTTCAACATTGAGCCAACTTGGCTGCCAAGTAACAGTCCATGTCTGCCAAAGAACTCCCAAAAACAAAAAAAAAAAAAACTCCAAAAGTGCATCCATTTCTTTTTAAATCAGCCCAGACACAACAGCCCAAATAATTTCTAATTTTAAAATTATCTAGTCATTTCAGGTTTCAATTCCTTGGTCTTGTCCTTAGCAACCACACTTTTCTTTTTCTTCCTCCATTTTCTGAAAAACAACAACCCTTGTTAGCTAGGGTGACAATTGGACGGGTTGAGTCAAATTTGAACGGGTTATAATGAGTCAAGACATCAAATGAATCAAGACCCAACCCAATCCAAATTTGCTTGGGTCAAAACGAGTTATATAGTAGGTCAAGATCCAACCAGGCCAAATTTTTACTAAATTTTACTTATTTTATTTGTTCATTTTCAATATTTTAGTACTTAATTAAATTATATTTTTCTTTATTATGATTATATAAACATATCAAATTGAAAAAAAAGTGGTTTGAAAATATTTTAACAAGATCTCTCTCGAACTAATTCGAGTTGCATACCAACCAAATTTTAAATGGGTTGGATTGAAATGAATTGAGCTAATAATTGAGCGGGTTGTTAACCCGCCTAAACTTCAACAGGTTAGGCTGAATGAAGTTCCTATTGTACCCATGGAAAGAGGCCAACTACTCCATTTTCGTGCTAATGTCCATCTCAATCACGTGAAGGACCAAGTCTATCCAAAAGCTTCCCAACGTTCAACATTCAGTTTTTTTTTTTTGACCAATTTCAAAATCAAACATTGAAATTCCTGCTGAAGAAGTCCTAGTCTCTGCCTATAAATACATGGTTAAACTTTAAAAGAAGAGGAGATCTTTTTTGGCCGCCTACCATACCCAAAAATCTTGATAATAACTTTAAGTTTGTCGGTTTTGTTCTTCTCTGTTGGCACTAGGCACAACAGAGACTCATGCGTTTGAATTCCTTTGAGTTAGTCTCGCTTTCGTTCTAAAAAAGGTGTAGATTCAAGGTTCAAAGGTTTCCCAGTTTGCTGCACTATAAAAGGTCTGTGACTTTTAGATCCCTCTTAACTGTTTTCTATCTTCTTGTTAGATTCAAATTAGCATGTGTTTATTTTAACACAAGTTGCATAATGGTTTAATAATCTCATTTCCCTGCATAAGGTTTTAGTGACAAAATAAAAAAATAGAATGTGTTCTTGGATCAAATGTCTTAATATATGAAAATGAGTGTTTTGGTAGAATGATTTGAGACTAGATGCAGCTTATGGGATACATGTATAATATCATAGACAATGTGTGCATCTATTATTTCACTTGTCATTTTGTTTAAGATATAAAGAAAATTCTCAAGAAAACCTTCGTAGAGATTTACACCCTTTACAATCAATCTATCACATCTCATCAAGGTTAATTTCGTATTCAATACTATTCACATTCATAGGTTTCACAATTCATGCTTCTATTCCCAATCAATGCATCTAGTCAAAATTTAAGAGACAATATAGCCGAGATTTATATAGTAATTGATACAATTCATGTATTCAAGAAATTTACTGATAAGAATTATCCATCATTTAATATCATGTAAGAATATTCTAGGGTTTTGGGAAAAATCTCAAGAAACCATTCATGGAAGGCTAAATCATTCACAATTCAATTAATCCAATTTATGAGGCACATGGAAGAATTCTTTTCATATTTTAGATAGTCTTACATACCTGGAAGAACAAAAGTTCTTGAAGAATCCCTTGGATTGGAACTGTATAGCTTGAACTTGAGAAACCTATCTATAAAGTACTTGGATATGAAGTTTGAAGAAGAATCTTGATCTTGAAGCCTTTAGATTTTGTAAATTTGGAGAAATTTGTTTCTTGAAGTTCTTGATCTTTGGGAGAAGGAAAATTAGGGATCTTGGAAGTTACTATACATATTATGATGTTATTAGGTTATAAGATGGGCTTTGGAAAGTTATTTAAGGATAAAAGGTCCAAAAATATCCTTTTTGTAAAGTCAAATAATCATCAAAATTGAAAAAATAACCTTTTAATAAGTTTTGTAGGTCGAAATAGTAGTTTTAGGGTCCCATCACGAAACCATTCAGTGGTATGCCAAATGAGAACCTTAGGTCACCCTTTTTGAAAAATTCTAAGCTTTCTCAGAACATTTTGATGGTCAAATTTGGCAGATCTCCTAATTTTATAGTCTAAACACATTTTAATAAAATGATCATAACCTTTTACTCCGAACTCGGAATAAGTCAAAATTGGTTGAGTTGGAAAGATAATTCAAAGATCTTTAATTTAATTTATTATGAGTCACCTAACTTATTCTTTGATGAGAAATATGATCATTTGAAGTTGACCCTTCTATGAACTCATATCGAAACTTAGCCGATGGAAATGTTTTGAATTTGGCTTGTCCTTGGGTGTCCCCTATGTCCTCAAACCACATCTGACACACTTCAATTACTTAGAAAAGTACCTTAACATACATTCACAACTTTGAAGTTATTGGATCACCTAATTTCATAGAATTCTATATCAAAACTAAATCGGTAAGGAGGATTTCATCTAAACTTTGTGTTAAAGGATTTTTTGTGACCTTAATTTATCTCAATTCTATCACCCCCTAAAGAATAGACTTTAATACCTATATGCAAGGTTAGAATCACTTGGAATGATCCCATACACATAAAAGAAAAGTTTGGACTTAGCCTAGGAATTTTCAAGGTGTTATAATATCTCCTTTTTGAGATTATTCATCCTTGAATGATAGGTAACCAGAGATGGACTCGAGGCACGAATAAAAATTAAGACTCAATCATTCAACCAATCAAACTCTCTAGATAATCAACTGTTCAAACTCAAGGATGGATATATCATTTTAGATAAAAAATAGGAACATTATCTTCAACTTCATCATTATGGGGCACGAATGGAACATCAAAACTCAATCAATCGAATCATTCAAACTTCTGGACAATCAACCTTTGAACTCATGAATGAACACATCAACTCGCAAATAGGAAACTCCTTTACTAGAAGACATCTTACCAGGGATAATAAAAGGATTACAATCCTAAATGCCCCCATCAACTTTCCTCACGACTTCAAGAGATGATCATTTGTCGAATACAGGGGTAGGACCACTTTGTATCAAGAGATAGGGCTGATGACTTTCAAGCTTGGTGACTTTCCTCAACCATGCTCTCATCCTCGTGTACCATATTTCATTAGTTTAAACCTTTAACTCTCATCATAGCCTAAGTTTGTTGAGTGCTCTCATCAAGTTTGGTTAAACCCAAAGTCACAAGTGTTACCCATAAGATGACCACACTCATGAAAATCTAACCCGCTCGGTTTCTGTTCTATACCTTTGTAAGGATTTTTCACTTAAAGAATGTTACTCCTTATTTCCACTTCAATATAATACACCTTTTCAAAACTCTTACCCAAAGGTCATGAATAGACTACTGCAAGAACTTACATTAGGACCATCACACATTCAAGCCTATCATTCTAACCACTTTATGGCCTCTTTGAGGTCAATATCACTTAAGTATCTTCAAACCTACCATAGCACCTCTATACCCACAATCGCATTAACTCTTATCAAAAGATATACTTATGTTCTCTTACCTATCTATTGCACACATTGAGATTTCATCTCGCTCCTCCTGCACATCTATAACCTTAAATGAAATCACTAAAATATTATTATTAGAATCAAGAACACTCACTCTCTCCCATCAACCATCACTTATCTACTATCACTAACATTGCTATCAAGACTTGAAAAGAAGATTACTGAAAAAGCTTAGAATGAAAGATCATAGAATGATTCAATCAAGAAACCCAATATGAGAACATTCATGACATAATATGATCACCCCCATCTTTCAAGGCTTATCCCCTAGTTCATTGAATTATACATAGTGCAAAACTCAAGTCATATCATGTCCAACATAGGGCTGGAAACTTTTAGATATGTGAGATGAAATCAGAATTGCTAAATGAATTTACCACTTCTCATCCACAAAACTCAACATGAATAGGAATCAGTATGAGGTGCATGGGTCTAGGATATGGGTATGACACTCATATACAAGACAAAAATAAAGTATCTATTAGAGCCCGTACATTTGCGGTTTGGTATCATGGCTAACAATTGAAGTCATTAGTGTCATTTTCAAGGTAAATGATAATTAATTGCACTTTTGAGGACTTTGAAATTTTAGTTGGAACCTTGTAAGT
>DF359387.1:0-27858 GCA_000787875.1 Solanum virginianum
CATCCAACCTAACCCCCAACCTAGCCAATTGATGAACTTCTCTAGCCACCTCGTTTCCACCCACATAATTATTAGCTAGGCTACCCATGGACACTCTACTTAGAGTATTAGCCACAACATTAGCTTTGCCGAGATGATAATGCATACTCATATGATAATCTTTAAGGAGCTCTAACCACCTTCTTTGTCTCAAGTTAAGATTTTTTGAACACATATTGGAGATTCTTGTGGTCGGTAAACATAGCAATATGAACCCCATACAAATAGTGATGCTAAATTTTCAAAGCAAATACCATGGTCGCCAATTCAAGATCATGGGTGGGATAATTTCGCTTATGCACCTTAAGTTGCCTAGAGGCATATGTTATCTCCTTACCATTTTGCATCAAAACACACCCCAAACCAATTCTTAAGGCATCAGAATAAACCACAAACCCTTCTAACCCTTCTGGTAGAGCCAAGATAGGAGCGGAGAGAAACTTATATTTCAAAGTTTGAAAACTCTTTTCATATTCATCAGTCCACACAAATTTTGCCTTCTTTTGGGTCAACTTTGTCATAGGAGAAGCAATAGAAAAAAAGCCATTCACAAACCTCCGGTAGTAACCTGCCAAATCTAAGAAATTCCTAATATCCGACGGAGTTATGGGTCTAGGCCAATTTCTTATCACTTTTATCTTCTTAGGATCCATCTTAGTGCTATCACCCAACACCACATGCCCCAGAAAAGCAACCTCTTTCAACCAAAATTCACACTTTTCATGTTTAGCAAACAACCTCTTATCCCTCAAGATTTACAACACTACCCTCAAGTGATTCACATGCTCTTCCTCACTCTTAGAATAAATCAATGTATCGTTAATACAGACCACTATAAACATATCAAGGTAGGGTTTGAAGACCCTATTCTTGAGATCCATAGATATAGCCAATGTATTAGTCAACCAAAAAGACATTACCACAAAGTGTCCATACCTAGTTCGAAAAGCCATCTTGGGAATATCACACTCCCTCACCTTTACTTGGTAGTATCCAGATCGAAGATCAATCTTAGAAAAGTGACTAGCCCCTTGTAGTTGATCAAAAAGGTCATCAATCCTTGGTAGAGGGTACTTGTTCTTTATGGTAACCCTATTAAGTTGTCGGTAATTAATGCACATTCTAAGGGAACCATTCTTTTTCTTTACAAACAACACCAGTGCACCCCAAGGGGACTTGCTAGGCCTTATAAAACCCTTCTCCAACAAATCCCTCAATTTATCCTTCAAATTCTTCAATTTCGTCGGGGCCATACAGCAAGGAGAAATGAAAATGGGTTGTGTATCAGGAAGGAGGTCTATACCAAAGGTTATTTCCCTTTCAGGAGGAACACCGGGAAGCTCATCGGGAAAGGCATCAAGAAACTCATTGACCACTAGAACCGACTCAATAGGAAGGACTTTAGACTCAACATCTCTAACCCTCACAAGATGATAAATGCAACCCTTAGAAATCAACTTTCGAGCTTTAAAATAAGAAATGAATCTATCTTTAATAATATCAACCCTTATTCACAAGGCACAAGGCAGGACTTAATGCAACACGGATAGGGGACAATCTCTATAGACTCTTTTAACAATTATGGACTCACCAACGGGGGTAGATACTTTATATAGTTCACACAATAATTCAGGACTCACATGAAGCTTTTTGGCAACAAAAGGGGTAATAAAGAAAGAGTGGCACCCGGATCTTTCAATACATACACATTATAATAAAAAACCTTTAACATACCAGTAACAACATCAGACACCTTATCCACTCCTTGCCTTCCTTGGAGAGCATAGAACCTAATTTGTCTTAGAGAACCCCATTGTTGGCCTCTCTTTGCCCTTTGACCCCATTAGCACCTTGTCCTTGAGGACGGCCATCTCTACCTTTGTTTTGAGCATAAGAATAGTCAACATTTCACCACAACCAAAGCAAGCATTAGAATTTTTCAAACATGGACCACTATGGTTTCTCCCACACTTTTGGCACTTAGGGTGGGTCATCCCACCATTCCACCTTGGAATCTTGGGTTATCATTAGCAAATCTCTTGTTAGGAGCTTTGGAAGACCCTTGGCCTTGGAACTTATGGCCTTGAGGAAACTGGCCACCCTTAGAACCTTGGGAACCACCTTTAAATCCAGCCCTCTTGGACTCCCCACTTCTTCTCTTTCTAAGCTTTTCTCCCTCAAGTTGTTCGACATCTTTCATGAGCTGAGACAAATCCATATCACTCACTAACATGGCGGTACGACACTCTTCATTAACCAAGTTAGACACTCCCGACACAAATTTGTTTATTCTAACTCTAGGGTCGGCCACCAAATGTGGAGCATACTTGGAAAGCTTGTTGTACTTGAGGGTATACTCTCTCACACTTATGGTACCTTGCTTGAGGTTCATAAACTCCATCATCTTAGCCTCTCTTAGCTCGATAGGGAAGAATCAATTGAGGAATGCGGCTTTGAACTCCTCCTAAGGAATAAAATCATTATATTTCCTCTCCAATTTCAATTGAGTAATCCAAATTTGGTCCACACCTTTGAGTTGGTAGGTCATTAACTCTGCTTTCTCCTCTGAATTGACCCCCATGATAGATAGCACCTTATGCATCTCATCGATGAACTTTTGGGATCCTCTTCCGCCTTGGACCCATGGAATTTTGGTGGATTTATCCTTGTGAAATCCCTCACCCTTGAGGCCAGCATTAGAGCATGAGGGACTTAGGCACCTTGGTTCATTTGGATGGTCATAGCATGACCAACATTGTGATAGCATTCTGGAACTCATCATGGGCTACCCCTCCATCTTGAGGAGGTTGAGGAGCGGGAGGGGCCGATTGCTCCTCAGAAGTACTGGCTCTCTTTAGCTTTCCCCTTGGTATCGGTATGATCCAGAAGAAACAAGAGCATTCGTTAGGAAAAAAGCCTTATAATTATACCTAAAGCATGATACAAACAATGAAGAAGTGAAACATTTGCTAAAATGCCTTATAGCCTCTCATTCATAGTTGTGGCGCGCTTCACAACCATGAATAAGACTTTAATCGACGCGGTGTGTTGGATTTCCAAGGACCATTATCAACCTAGTGCTTTGATACCAAACATGTCACGATCCAAGCGTAGGGACTAGACGTGACACAACGAATGATAATCCAAAGGGACCCCAAACAAGCTTCTTAGCATATCAATCACACATCCTTAGTTGTGGAATCAAAACAAACATCAACAAGATTAATTAAAGGGGAAGCGAGACTAAGGAAAGTCTTTGGTATTCATAAAAGTATAAAAGATTTAAGCTCATAGCATAAACATAACATAGTATCTAACACGCCTCTAACTTAGAATAGGGTGGGGGCCAAGATACTTCCCCGGCTCACCTGTATGATAACAAGTGTTCGACATAAAGAAGTCTCAAAATAGCAAGAGTAACTTAGATATTGTCCTCGGACTTGAGGACTCACTAATGCTTTCTCCAAAGTACCAAACTAGCCACGTAGAGGATGATCAAAAGGAGCTCTGGTCCCTATATGGTAATATCATATAGGCATAGAGTATGCATTAGTATGTTTGAATGCACTAAGTATACAGGGTGCAACGCAACAAAGACATAAGCCAATATATTCAAAATGCATAATCATAAGCAATGAATATATAATCTCAATATGACATGCATGAGCAATGCTTGTAATAAAATATGTTTGTAAATCATTCAACTTACATAAAATATCATAAATATGTGGGAAGAGACCTCAATCGACATAGACCAAGAAACTACAACTTGGACTCCGAGGCCTGACACCCCCTCAGTTTAGGTGACCGGGCATGACACCCCCAGTGAAGTGTGGTCTACTTGCCAAGGCAAACCAAACATGATAACATGAACTAGATGGATCCACTAGTATGGCAAGGGTAATAATCATAATCCTACGGTGACACAGTTTAGAGACTAAAAGACTTTATTTGAGGACCCCTTGAGTCGAGCGCCCATCTTAAGCCTCAATCGGTGCTAAGTTAAATCCCACAGAATACTTGAAATAATCATACTTTATTCATAATATGAATAACTTGTAATAACATGACTTGAGTAGCTCATAAATATGTTTGACCTCTACTACTGAGTGTAACGTAAATCATGTAATAGATCATCAATAACTTGAGAATTATTGTCATGTCATTTATCAAACACATGGTGGGTTCATGATACTTGTTCAAAATTATGTAATTCAAGAGAGAAACAAGATGAGTAAACTTAATGCAGATCAACCCACCAACATATAGTAAAGCTCTCATATAGGATACCTTGAAATCCATCACAAAAACTCATAATAGTCCATAGTTTCATAGCTTAAAACATGCATAGTCTCAATAGATAAATCAATTATGGAATAAGCTTGAAATAAATAGTCATGCATAATTAATCAATACTTCATAAAACCCCAACATAATTTATATTCATAATCCATAATAGGAGATACTCATAGGTAATACAACTTGAAAACCTGCAATTTTCATGAAAAGTAAAGGTTAGGGTCTATGGGTGAAAGAACTCATGGATGAAGACCCACATACCTTAAATCTTGAATTCTTTGAGGTGAACTTAAAGTAGATTTAGAGCTTGAAATGAGTCCTTGAGTTCCATAATTAAGTTTGAAATCCTTAGATTTGTATGAGAGAATTGATAGAGTCTTAGAGAGGTTTTAGAGAGGGTTTTGTGAGCTATAGAATTAAAAAATGGCTAAGTATGAGAGGTTTCATGTTTAGGTGGGCATGGGGCTATAAACCCAATGCCCTTGGGCGGACCAAACGCGGCTTAACAACTACACTAGTCCGCGCCTTAGCTGCATCGCGGCCTGGGCGCGGATAGACATTGGATAAGAAAAATTACCAAAAAATATTTTTTACTATGGGTCTTCTAAAATCCAGGTTATATCGATTTATCGGTATGATCCAGAAGAAACAAGAGCATTCGTTAGGAAAAAAGCCTTATAATTATACCTAAAGCATGATACAAACAATGAAGAAGTGAAACATTTGCTAAAATGCCTTATAGCCTCTCATTCATAGTTGTGGCGCGCTTCACAACCATGAATAAGACTTTAATTTGAAATCACGCATGGATTTTGAGATATATGGAAATTATGATTATGGGGCATTCCAAAGCACATGAGAGGTGTTTCATCAGGACTAACTCAAGAGTAGGAGACTCAACATCATCAAACTTAACTCGCACGAGGTGGTAGATGCACCTTTCAGAGATTAGCTTTCTAACTCTAAGGTAAGAAATATACCTGCCCTTAGGTGCAATAGTATAAATTTGATAGTTCGGGTTCTACAATTGACAGAGGCATAACAGGCGTGAAGCCAGTCCATACCAAGGATAACATTAAATTCAACCATCTCTAATTCAATCAAATCAGTAAGAGTTGGTAGATAGACACTACTCAATCCCTATAGACTCTCTTGGCTATGATAGACTCACAAACAGGAGTAGAAATAGGGAAAGGCTCAAGTAAATGTTTAGGAAGAAACTCAAATTTTCTAGCCACATATGGCATCACAAAGGAAACAGTTGCCCTTGGATCAAGCAAAGCATAAAAATCGAAGGTAAAGACTCAAAGCATACCCATCACGATATCTGGGGAAACCTCTTAGTCCTGTCTGTTCCTCATTGCATATAGACTATTCGTTCCTCCGCCTGTCCCTGGTGTAGCAACTCTCTGGTTACCTTTGGTTGGTGACACTATAGTAGAAGATTGTGCTCTATTGCCCCCAAGTGGGGATTCTCTCAGAAAGTGACTTGTCTGGCAGAACTTGTAGCAACCATTCCTCCATCTTTGTATTCTCCCAAATGCATCCTTCCACACTTTCTACAAGGTGGTTTTCCCTTCGAGCCAAGGGTCACACTGGCTTGCAAACCCTGTGCTCTAAAGTTTGACTGACCTTGGGATCTTTGATCATACCTGTTATTTGGAGTCGATACGTTGGCTGATGATGGTGCATATCCTGAACACCTCTTCTGAAAGTAAGACCTATCTCCCTTATCCTTCTTGTGCTAGCTGGGCTTGTGCCCTGTTGACTTGGCTTTCTTACTCAAATGTTCTTCTATGTCTTTCTTTTTATCCTCCTCGGTCTGCTGGGCATAAACCATGATTCTAGATATATCCATACTTAGGATCAGCAATGCTGCCTTGCACTCCCTCTTTACATGTTTACCCAACCCAGACTCAAATTTTCTAATCCTTACTCTCATATCCTGGACCATCTCTGGGGCACACCTGTACAACTTAATGAACTTGAGGTTGTACTCTTTGACAGTCAACCCATCTTGCTTCAGGTTCACGAAATCCTCAACCTTTTCCTCCCTCAACTCTTGGGGAAAGATGTGATCGAGGAAAGCACTCTCAAACTCACTCCACTCAGCAGGCTCAGCATCCAGTCCTCAACTATCTTCCCATTGGTTATACTAGATGTTCGCCACATCCTTAAGCTGATAAGAGGCAAGTTCAACTCCCTCAACCTTAGTCACATGCATAGCCCTTAAGACCTTGTGCATCTCATCGATGAAGTTCTTTAGGTCCTCCTCAACCTTCGACCCTACATAGAATGGTGAGTTCATCCTCAAGAAATCCCTGAGGCTGGTTGCAGCAGTAGGCTCTTGGGAGTTAGAGCTAGGAGCCTGTGGACCTCAGCTGCTATTCTGGGAGGCCAATAGCTAGGTGAGCATAGTGATGGCTCCCTTGAAGTCTGCCTCTGAGGTGGGGGCTGGCTGGGTAGGAGGCGCCTGTGGAACCCCAGTGGCTCTGGTAGGTCGACCCCATCCTCTCGTCCTTATCTGAGTAGGGACCTCTGGTGAGGGATTCTCAGTGTTTAGGGCTGAGGCATATCATTGGGCATCAGTACGTTTAGGAGGCATGATCTACGAATGCGTAACGCACGAGTTAGAAACGAATTTTATAGAGTTAAACTCTATAGCATGAACTTAGAATACAAAAGAAGTGTAACCATTCCTAATGTCCTATAGCCTCCTACTTATGAAGTGTGCATACACCCATAAATAAGACTCTAGTAGATATGCCTTCATAGACTCCCAAGGATACTTAAACTCTATGCTTTGATACCAAGTTTTTCATGCCCCAAGCGAGTACTCTCTCTACGTGGCCAGTACTTGAAGAATCATTGTTGATTCCCCAAGAGAACCACCTGGCCACATTGTCACATCTTACTCAACAGCGGAAGAATACTCAATAAAAGCATCAAAGGAAAGATAAAGATATTATAAAATAATCTTCAAAATACACCAAGTTTGAAAGGTGAACTACTCAACGATACTCTACTCAAGGTCTATGAAGCCTCTACCTCTAAACATCTAGATAGTACCATGACAAGCCATGGCTACCCAACTTAGAGAAAATAGAAATAAATAACGAAATGAAAGAAAGGCTCCTCCAGATGGCAAGAAGGGCTCACCAACTCTGGAAATCAGGAACTCTGAACCTCAATGATGCGCCTATTAAAGTCCTCTATCACATGTATCTGCATCATTCATGATGCAGGCCTAAATGAGTGTTAGTACATGAAATATATTGGTATGTAAAATAGCTCAAGAAAAAAGATAAGGCTCAGACTCAATCAACTAACTCGACTCAAGACCTAACTTATCCACCTCATAACTCAACTTAAATAAATGATACAAGTTTAAAGTTTGGAAAATCATGCTTTGGGATTTGACTCAATGTTTAATGCAACTCAGTTCAAAAATCATGATATGTTAACTCAAGTGTTGCTTGGAAGTTTTTCTAACCGACGTAACTCTCCACCACCATGAGTTTTGGTGATGCACAATGATGCCAATGTCATTGCCACGCCCATCCTAAACTTGCCAAGGTAAAGGACGTCACTTTCTTCCTCTCTCTCTCAGATCCTAACATAGTGTCCATCTATTGGGACATGGGTCGTCAGAGTTAACTGCACGACCATCCTATGCTGACAATGTTGTTTTGGGTGATTCCTCTTACCCAACTTGGTGCTCAATGTTTCTTCCAAGACTAAAATATGCTCATGAACATCAACTCAAACTCATCTCAAATCATCTCAACATCAACTTTCTCAAAATAACTCTGTAACTCAAAATTGGAACTCAATGCAATGCAACTTAAGACTCTAACTCACACCATGCAAGATTCTCACTACTTACAGTCAAGTAATATCATATCATCCATGTTCAACACATAAGATGTAATAGGTATCCTCACATGCATATACAAAACCAGAAAATGAAATTCTCAGGCTCAATTTACTCAGTTTAGGAAATTAGCTTCACAATCTTCATTCAGTTAGCATGCAAGGAAAGAAATCAGTTTTAGGCTAGGATATCAAGCATACGAGTAATATTCCTATTTCCTAATACTAACAATACAACTCATCAATTTATTCAAGTACTTTCATGCGGACTCAAACATGTATAAGAACTTAGAACTCAAGATCACAGGCTTTACATTATTCGATAACTTAACTCAAGTAGATGAAGGGACGCGTGGATGAACACAATCCAATTCTTTAGGTAGCCTTAGATACATGAAATTGAAGAATGACTCAGGAACCCTCACTTCTTCTCTTCTTCTCTCAAGAATTTTAATCTAAGTTATGTGTAAGAGACTTTAGAATGATTTTTAAAAACCCTTTTCGACTAAAAATGACCTATTTAATCATGGTTTAAGTTTAGGAGAGGTTGGAAAAGGTCTAGAATGTCCCTCACGAAATAAAAGAAAAAGTTCACCTTGGAAAACGTCGCGGAGCCTGTCACTTTTGGGTGATTTTCATCGAAAATTCTCCGAAGGAGTTTTCCAATCACGTAGAAAATTTTTGGCATAAAATTAAGTGTTGGTTCACAGCAAGTGCGTGTCACACATTGTCGTGCACTCTCGCTGGTTTTCGTTTTCGCATCAAAAAAATTTTTTTTGATTCGATTGCTCCAAAAATTAACCGAGACCACTTGCCCACTAAATTTTTCATGTTGATCGTATATCCGGACTCGAATTTGGCATCGAGGCATGGGAAGATGCGTTATGAACACATCTCTCATCTAGGGGTATTTTGATAATTTTACACTGCGTTACATTTTATGAGATGATAATCATGATATTTATCCATCCAATTAATTCTGAGTACATTTCAAAGTCAATTTTGTTATGAAATAATAATAAAATATCAAGACAACAAGACAAGACATATATAGTCAAAGAAGCTTGGGTGGTGGGATGGGTTGGGTTGGGGCATGGGAAGGGGGAGAGATTTTTTTTCTCTTTAGAATTAATGTACAATTGAATTGAAATGACTTTTTATTTATGAAGAAATTAAAGTTGCTGGCAAAACTATTTGTAAGCTGCTAATAGAAATCTATTTATAAGTTGTTCATAGGAATCTACTTCCAAAGTTACTTGTAAGTTGTTTGTAGGAATAATAAATGAACATCCACGATTAAATATATTCATAATAACTTTTATATCAATCCTTTCCGCGTGGAAGCAAATAAAAAGTATTATCTTCATTCTATTATGTCGTTATCTCCATTAAATTTCTCATTCCTATGATGTTATCACTTGTATCTTCCAATCATGTAAGATCTAATTTAATAGTTATTCACATATTCATTAATTTTTTACATTTTAACATTTCAAGATTGATATTGTACACTTACTTCACACCCATTCAATCATGAGGAAATGACGATTCATTAAAAAAAATCTGAAGTAATATGCAAGCAGTCAGTTATGTAGATGATGTAATACACGAGGATATGATCTTTTTTTCGAAGTATGAGCTATTTGTAGTTTTTCTAGATATTTTCTTAGATAAGTTTTTGTTTTTCCAATTTTAAATAGGTAATCCGAACTTCTTCTAATCATATGATACATTGAGAGTGTCGTTTAATGTGTTTTTTGACACCATCTGTTAGAGATAATATTAATTATTTTATTTTATTTTAGTGAGGGTGGTGGGTGCATGGGTTATCTTTAGTCGTTTGAAGGGTAAAAAAATGTATTACTTTGATAATATGTATTTTAAAAAAAAAAATGATGTAGCAATGTTTTTAAAAAGAATAATTAAAATTCTATCTCAATGATTTTAATCATTTTATTAAGTGTAGAAGGTTTCAAAAATTCAACGTCAAAAAAAAAATTCGTAGAATAAAATTTAAAAACCTCAATCATCTCAATTAAACTTCTCTAAGTTTTAATTTTGAATTTAAACTAAGATTCCTCCGACTTAGTTACTATTATTCAATTAAGCAGGAACAAAGTAATTTTCAATAATAATGGTGATATGCGAACTAATGAAAATAATTTTTGAACATGTGAAAAGTACCAGTGAAGAATATCTTGTTGAAAATGTTCGGTGAATTTTTGTTGGAATTGTAAGCTTAAAATTTATTTCCTCTTCCAAAAGCTTGAGGCAGGCATCGTTATTCTCTAAAGAGCAACATATTTCTTTTTGTGATGTGTTGAAACACTTCGTAAAAAAAGAAACAGGAAAAAGTCAACACTTTGCTTGAACTTTTTCTTTCGGTTGATAATAATTGTAAGAGGGGATAAAGACAGAAGGATGTGGTGCAGCGGATGAGATTGTTTTTTCTTTAATCAGAAATTTTGGGTTCGAACCTCATAAATGAAAAATTCTTAGTAGGAAGTGTTGTCGAATTTCAATATGAATATTGAATATCGAAAATTTTAAAAAAAATGCATTTTACAAGTAAGAGGGGACAAAAGCAAAGAGAAAAAAAAAAGGAGGAGAATTTAAAGGTTGGATCACTTTTTTCTGTGTCAAATGCTTTACTTAAATTTTCTTAGTTGATATTTGTAAGAGAGCTGGGAAAGAAGCAAAAAGATGGGAGAATCTAAAGACAAAATAATTATTAAAAATTTAATTATCAATGAGTATTATGTTATACTTTAAAAATAAAAATTATATTTTAAAAGAAAATTCATAATAAAACATGAAATGAAACGTCCACTTAATCATTTGTAAAAAAAAACAAGAAAAAAAGTTCATGCTAGCCCTCGCTGGAAACTCGTGCTTTTCTAAAATCAAATTGTGAGCAATGACCAGCACCTCAATAAATCTCAATCCATCAAAATAGTCATGAAATTTCTAGCCTCATCCAAGAATTTTCATCATTTTTATTCGAATAGCACTGAAGGATGTGGTGCAACAAACGAATTGATTTCTCTAGTAATCAAAAGTCTCGAGTTAAACCTCTAAATATTAAAAATTATGAATAGGAAGTGCTTCCCCCAAATTGAATCCTACGTAGTATGAATTTGACTTTCTCAGTCCCCAATACTGATAATGAACACCGAATAAAAAATAAAAAAATATCCTTTTAGTTTTCCAAACATATTTTAAGCCTCTTTAGCTCTACAATAGTAGGGTTCTATATCAAAGTTTAAAAAACAAAAAAGATATAATTACATTCTCTTGTGGCCTTTAAAATTACTTTACATAATTTAGTGAGTTCGGAGCTTTTTTGAGCTATAAAAAGATAAAATTGACACAAATAAGACATATTTTTAAACTGTAAATAAGATAGATATAGTGTAGTTTCTAGACAACATTATTAAAAAACTTTGAAACTTGAAAAACCACTAAAGACATATAATCACTACATAACATACAAAATAAATATATTTACGCGTCGTCTCATCTCCTGATCCCGGAATTTCTAAATTTAACACATAGAGTCAGACTTTTTCTACAAACTGTAACACTAAAAACAAATTACGTAATTGACCAAACGTACCAAAGTATGCGTTCAAACATCATAGCCTGGAACCAAATCTAGATTTATTGGACCCAAATAATTCTACCACATATAAAAAAGAAAAAAATTATATAAATACACAACTTATTTTATCAAAATCTTCAATATTCCCTACCATTTAAAAAAATTATAAAAATCCCACATTTTTACATTCTCTCTCCAAACGTATGATACCTACAATAAACTTTTCCGCTCAATTTTGTTTCTATCCTATTATTACGCCTATTTTCCAGTCTAGACATCTAATCAATGTCAATCACTGATGAATTACTCATCCGTTCCATAATTAACTCCAATTTCAAAAGTAAGCCCTAAGGCACTTCTTGAAAAACGAAGAGACTACCTCTCTTCTTCTTTGTTCGAACAAGTTAATCTTTCAAAATAATTTCTTTGTATCAGTCAACCCATATTTATGAATTCTCCACCAACATTAGTCTTAGTATTAAGAGAAAAATATCAACAACAGGTAAAGTTGCAACACCTATTGACAGTGACAATGACAACATTCATCAACTTGAAGTAGACCCAACAAGTGAAGTTGCAAATCGTGTATATGATTTCGTTGAAAAGGATTCTTCTGAAAAGATGAAAGTGATGAAGAATATAGGATCAAGTTCCAAATGTACAGATCAAAAATCACGATTTGTGTCTCAATACTAGTTTTTTAATATAATTATGTGGTAGATTGATACCTATACTGTCAAGTATTAACAGACATTAATGTCAAATATTTTGATAGAACATATTTGATACTGAGTTTTCAATGTAATTCTATAGTAGATTGATACCTATACTGTCAAATATCAACAAACAATCTATAAAACATAGAGCATGTTTGATGTTGGTTTTCAATGTTATTTTGTGGTAGATTGATACCTATATTGTCAAATATCAACAAATAATCTATAAAACATAGAGCATGTTTGATGTTGGTTTTCAATGTTATTTTATGGTAGATTGATACCTATACTATCAAGCATCAACTCACATTAATGTGAAATAGTTTGATTTCATGATAGGTATCTAATTTACCAAGTATCATAACTACTTCATACATATCTAAATGTCAGTTTTGATACTAGCCTTACGTATTTGAAACAAGAATCAGTAAGTATATACAACATAGAGCATGTTTCAGTAAATATATACACCACAGAGCATGTTTGATACTTATTTGAAACAACAATCAGTAAATACATACAACATAGAGCATGTATGTTAAATCATGATTTAATCACGTATCAAGTTTATGTTGTATTATTTGCTATACAAATAAGTCATTTTGCTAGATTTAGTTAATTAATTCATGCTCACAAGGGACGATCTACATTACAAAGAACATCCCTAAACATAATTTAAAGTTTGAATCTTCATACAACTTGCACTCTGTGGATGATATGAAGTCTTTTATGAAAATATGAATTGGACAAGACTTCTGAAGGTTATGTCAGCGATAACGATGATCCACCCAGGCCCAAGGATGTTTTCTGCCCACCAGACAGAGAAAAATTAGTTGTTCTTTCTTAGACTTCTAGCCTGATGTGATTTTTTGGTTTAAAAGTCTGGAAACTCCACCAACACTATCGAATAACTTTTGCACACAACAATTGTTAATCTTTACATTACAATTACCGTGACCTTTTATGACATGAAGTATGACTATTTTTGTTATGTTTTATCCAAATAGCTATTTTAAATATTTTTGGCACTTTTTCAGATGTTTTATATTATGTTGAATAGCTATGTTAATGTTTTTGGTACTTTTCCAGTTGGTATTTGCAGTAACCATAAAGATTTCACTCTCTCTTTTTCCCATATGTTATTTAACATTTAGATTTCTTTACCTCATGATAAATATATGCAACTGTTAAGAAAAAATTTACATACATGATACTTGAACCAAGCTTCAATGTAAACTTTTGATACTTGTTTCAAAAGTATTACTGACCGCTAACTCGAATATTTGTTTTGATGGTTGAAACTTATCAAGATATCAAATATCAAATAGTATATGATCACTTATTTGATACTTATTTCAATATTTGTTTAAATCAATAACTTAGTGAATTTAATTTAAGAATTTTCAAATCATTTCTTACAGTTTTCAAATTATTCATTAGCACTGAACCTATGACTTTAAAATGAAGAAACAAATTGTATATAATCAAGTATCAACATTATATACTCACATGTATGCATCTATTTACATTCAATCCTTTAGCACATATCTAAAAAAAATTCATCCAAGTATTTATATTTGTTGCTCATCTTTTCATTTACGCTTTCCTGCCTCCCTTTTCTCGGTCTTCCAGACAACCTTTTATACTTTGGTGGAAGGATAACTTCATCTACAACATCTTTTGGCACAGACCAATCAGCCTTATCGGACACTTGAACCATTGGGACCTCATGCATATTTGGAAATTCTTTGGATTTGTAATAATCAGACGAATATGGATGCATGTTGGTTACATTTTTGCCTTCATCCTCCAAACACAATCATCCGAGAAGCATTTTAACACATACCTTCAAAATTTATTTACTTGAATTATTAAAACTGAAAAAATATTTCAAGTATCTAACAATGATTATTTATAGTCCTTGATACTATTTTGTGACTCCTCAACAATTAAAATCTACAAATTATAAAAAAAAATAGAGAAATCAAAACCAATAATGCCTATTGAGAGGCAGAATGCTCAAAAGAACAACATTGTAATTTGTTTGTTTTTCCCGGTGCTTTTAGCAAACATTACCCTTTTTTTTTAAATCTGCAAACAAGTATCACACTGTTTAGACTTATTTGGTACTTCTAAAAAGCATTGTCAACGAAGTATCAACTCATAGGAAAACATTATAAACCAAGTATCAAATATCTTTTTTTTGAAGCACACACAATCAAGTATTAATTAACATCTTAAAACACATAATTGTTAAGTATTTAGTCTATCCAATTATAATCACGTACAACATAAGTAAATCAGGTATCATTTATACACATGATCAACAATACATTCAAGTATCAAATATACCAAGTAAATTCAATTAAATTCAAGTATCAATTACAATCATAAAAGAAAAAACAAAAAATCATACATCATACATACCTTTTGTTTTCAACTAAGCAATAAGTTGATGAAATTAAGTATACTCTTGAAGAAGAACTGTCTGATTTGCATGGATACCAGGATGATGATGATTTTGACACACATTTCCTCTCGGATTAAGAGGAAACCATCTTCACTAACCACGATGTTGCAGAGGTGGAGGATTTATTAACATATAACTTAACACCAATGTCGTTGTGGATTGAAATAGGAGACGAATTACATTCAATCGTATCGAATCTCGATTTTTTTCCTTTATTGACCGATCCTCAACACAAAAACAATCGTAGATCTATAAGGTTAACAAAGAAAATATTGTCTCCTACAATAATTCCATCACTTTTGTATCAATTATACAATATATTTGATTTTCAGATTCCTGAACATCGGATCAAGATTGATACATTCATAATGGATTAATTATTTTTTTGGTGGAGGCGAAACCGAACTGAAAATATCAACAATGATATTTCATCATTTTTTTTAATTTTTGAAATCAATAGGGTGTTACAAATTTTTTGGGAATGATTTAAGCAAATAGATCTATTTAGCGTTAATTAAGGGATCTCCACTTAATTATCAGATTTTTTTCCCCTTAATTAATGTAACGAATTCAAAACTAATAGAAGTATCATTCACTAATTCTAAGTATCAGCGGACGCAGAAAAAGTTGGGCTTTTTAGTAATTTCTGAAAGAGTCGGGAAAAATGAAAATTATGACTAGACAGTATGTCATTTATAAAATATATACTATTAAAAATTCAAAACTTGATTCAAAGGTCGGCCCTAAATTTTCATTTGTATAAAATAACTCATTTAGATTGCATTTCATGTGAAAAAAAATTTTTAGAAAAACTATGTCTAAATAATGAAATATTATTTTGCAAAAAATATAGCCAAATATAATTTGATCTTCAACTGTAACACACAGTAAAATTATCAAAACGCCCCTAAAACGTAATCACATGCGCAATGCATCTTCCAAAGCTCAGATTGGAAATTTGAGACCAGATTTGCGCTTAGCGTAGAAAAATCGAGGGAAAAAAAGGTCTCGGCCTAATTTAAGAGCAACCAAAGTGAAAAGTATTTTTTGCTAATTAATGCAAAAACAGTGTCTGTTCGTGCCCCTGGCATGACGCGAAGGTGGCGCGGAGTAAGACTTTGTTGTTTTTTTTTAAATTTTAGACGAGAATTCAAAATTCCAAAAAAAGGCAAAAATATACTGGTCCGCGCCCCTAGTGTGTCGCGGACCAGTATGCAAGATATCAAAAAAAATTAATTCGGGAAGGGCCTTTTGGTCATTCCCCACTCTATCCTAAGTCCTAAAATGTGTTTTAAAAGTCGTTTATATCGATTGAGGGTTCCAAAAATCCAATTTCTCTTTAAGTTCTACACAAGAAGTCTTGGAGAGGGGAGATAGAAAGCTCTGAGGGTGAGAATTTGAGTGCAAGTTCTTGGAAGAGTCGGTAATTCGCCATCCCAGGTATGTAAAGGCTATCCAAATCATGAGATTGTTCTCCCATGTGCCCCTATGATTGAATTAGGTTGATAGTTGATAGATGATGGGTTTATGTTACAATTTTCTTAAATGTTATCTTGAGAACTTCTATTATTCTACATGTACTTTCGTAAGTAGATGACCATCATAACATTAATTATGCATTCAATAGATTTATTGAGCATTGTGTATACTATGTATGTTTAACTATTAAAGAATCCATGAATAAAGCTCGGGTTTAATGTCTAGAGCCCGGATGTCTTATGTATGCATGATTGATATAGTCTGGGTCTTGATCTAAGTGAATACCGATGATAATGTTGATGAAGTTAATGAGTGTGAGTCCCTTAAAGTCTTTAAGAGGTCACACATGAGTTATAAAGAATGATCATAATATTTCTGAGTTGAGAGATGATGATATAAAATGATGTCTTGTCCAAAAGAGACTAAACGATAAGAAAACTTTAATGTTGATAGTTATGAGCATTTTGAGTCCTAGGAGGAGTATTAAGCACCAAAAATGGGTGAGAGTGAGTCCCACTCGCACTCATTAACTAATGGTCAACGTAATAGAGGATTGGACTGTGAGAACGGATGTTTGGTTAGTCCCAAAAAGGACTTGATATTAGTATAAACCTACAGATGTACGCCCTTCTACCCGATAAGGTACTTGGCGGATGCTGCAATGGCAGCGCTTCATTTTACCATCATTGGCTCATAGATGATGGGTGTAGGTCCAAGAAACTCCCAGATAGGTCCCATGCTTTGCCCCACGGAGGGATTGACAGACTTCTTTTGGGATCCCTGACAGACTCGTCTCATACCCCAGCAAGGTACTGGATGAATGTAGCAACGACATCTCTTCGTTGTATCATCACTGACTCATAGGTGATGATTGTCAGTGTATAAAAACTCACAGAGAACCCTTAGCGAACATAGTACACTGAAGTTGAAGTGACTGGTTGATGTCTTGATGTGATACTGAGGCGATAGAGTCCTATTTCCTAATCTGAGTTGAGGATGAGTGATTGATGAACTGAGAATATTGTATACTATTTATTTTAGCCCATTTTACATACAGTACATTCCACGTACTAACGCCCCTTTGGCACTACATCATTTTATGATGTAGATTATAGTAGACAGGGGACTTCAGCAGGCAAACCGTTGAGGTCTAGAGCTCCGTGATCCAGACATGGTGAGTCCTCCCTTACTTTCAGGGGACATATTTATCTTTCATTTATTTCGAGTTATTTCATTGGACTATGAAAGCCATAGCCTATCATGATACCTTCTTAGAGATTAGCTATAGAGGCTTCATAGACATGGATAGTTGACAGTTGATGTTGGGATTGTTTCCCCATTTTCTTATTATTATTGAGTTGTTCTTTGATTTCGTACTCTTTATGATGGATTGAAGTAATAGCCCACTCACAGTTAGTTATTCCTTCATTGTCTTCCATAATAAAATTAATTAAACAAATGCAATGACACTAGGTGGTTTGCTTGAGGGCTAACAATAGTCTCCGAGTGCCAGTTACACATAGGGTACCCTCCCGAGGCATGAAAAACTTAATATCAGAACACAGAGTTCAAGAATCCTAGGGAGTCTATGAAGCCGTATCTAGTAAAGCCTTATTTAAGGGTGTGTTGTACACCACAATTCATAAGCAGGAGGCTATAGGACATTAGGAAGAGTTACCCTTCTTCGACGATCTAAATTCGTGCGATAGAGTTTAACCCTATGGAAATCGCACTCTAACTCGTACATTATACAATTACAGAAAATGCCACCAAAGAGAACAGTCGCACAAAGAGATACCACAGCCCCAGCTGCTAAGAACACCCAACCTGAGGCCCCAATTCAGATAGAGACGAGGAGACAGGAACGCCCTGCTAGGACTGTTGAGGTCCCACAGGCACCCCCTAGTCAGCCCAAACCAACTCCCACCACAGAGGCAGAGTTTAGGGGAGCCATCACCATACTAACACAGTTGGTGGCCTCCCAGGGTAACAACCAAGGTCCGCAAGCTCCAAGCTCCAACTCACAGGAGCCCTCAACTGCCACCAAACTTAGAGACTTCATGAGCATAAACCTGCCAATGTATACAGGAGCAAAAGTAGAAGAGGACCCACAGAACTACATTGATAAAATATACAAGATCCTGAAAATGATGCATGATAATGAGCTTGAGGAAGTGGAACTTGCTTCCTACCAACTGAAGGACGTTGCTAACGTGTGGTACAATCAGTACGAGGAGAGTAGGGGTGAGAATGCAGAGCTTGCAGCATAGGAGAAGTTTCAAACTGCCTACCTTAACCACTTCCGTCCTCAAGAGTTGAGAGAGGCGAAAGTAGATGAATTCGTGAACCTAAAGCAAGGAGGAATAACAGTGAAAGAGTACAATCTCAAGTTTACTAAGCTATCCAGGTATGCTCCGGAGATGGTCCAAGATATGAGGGCCAGGATGAGAAAGTTTATGTGTAGTCTAGGCAAACATGTGCAGAAAGAAGTGTAAGGCAGCCTCAGTGATTCCCAGTATGAGATATCTCCAGAATTATGGTGTATGCCCAACAGACAGAGAAGGACAAGAAGAGAGATAAAGAGGAGCAGATGAATAGAAAGGCAAAGTCCACAGGGCATGAGCCTAGCCAGCAGAGACAGAATAAGGACGACAAGTCCTACTTCCAAAAGAGATCATCTTATCATGCACCTCCAGTAGTGAGTGCACCCGTTCAGCCAAACAGGTATGATCAGAAGTCTCAGGGGTTCAAAAATTTTTGGGCTCAGGACGCCCAATCTCAGGCCAGTGTGACTCAGGGCCCAAAGGGAAAGCCACCATGTGGCAATTATGGGAAGCTCCATCTCGGTAGGTGTCATATGGGCACAAATGTTTGTTTCCTATGTGGGCAGGCACATCACTTCCAGCATGAGTGCTCGAAGATGAGATGAGGTAAAGAAAGCAATAAGGCACAGTCCTCTGCAACACCCCTAACTAGTAGTCAGCAGAGGGGAAATACATCGGGTACAGAAGGCAGGATGAACCGCCTTTATGCTATGGGTACTCGACAGGATTAGGAGGTTGCACCAGATATTGTCATGGGTATGCTTTGAGTCTTTACCTTTGATTGTTATGCATTTCTTGAGCTGAGTGCCACTTTATCTTTTGTGACCCCTTATATGGCTAGTAAGTTTGGGATTCTTCCAGAGTGTTTGCTTGAACCTTTTTCTGTTTCCATTCCTACTGGCTAGTCTATCTTAGCTAAGAGATTTTATAGGGATTATGTAGTGTCTATTTATCATAGAGACACCTTAGCTAACTTGGTAGAGTTGAAGATGGTTGATTTTGATGTGATTCTTGGCATGGATTAGCTTTATGCCTATTATGCTTTTGTTGACTGTAGAACTCGAATTATTAGGTTCCAATTCCCTAATGATCCTGTTCTAGAGTGGAAAGGGAGTCCTGCTGCCGCTAAGGGAAAATTTATCTCTTATCTTAGAGCTAGAAAATTGATCTCCAAGGGTTGTATTTACCACCTCATATGAGTTAAGTCTGAAGATGTTGAATCTTCTACTCTTGAGTCAGTCCCTATTGTGAATGAGCTTCCTGAGGTGTTCCCTAATGATCTACCTAGAGTCCCTCTTTATAGGTAGATCAACTTTGGGATTGATGTCCTTCCCGAGACCAAACCCATTTCAGTTCCACCTTATAGAATAACCCCCGCAGAGTTGAAAGAATTAAAAGAACAATTGAAAGACTTGTTAGAGAAAGGTTTCATATGGCCTAGTGTCTCAACTTGGGGTGCTCCTGTCCTATTCATGCGTAAGAAAGATGGGTCTCTCAGAATGTATATAGACTATTGAAAGCTGAACAAGGTCATTATAAAGAACAAATATCCTCTTCCCAGGATAGATGATCTATTCGACCAACTTCAAGGTGCTACCGGTTTTTCCAAGATAGACCTCAGATTGGGGTGCCATCAGTTGAAGGTGAGGAAAGTGACATTCCAAAGATAGCCTTTAGGAAATGGTATGACCACTTTGAGTTCTTGGTCATGTCCTTCGGGTTGACAAATGCACCTGCAACTTTCATGGATTTGATGATTATGATATTCAGACCATACCTTGACATGTTCGTGATTGTGTTTATTGATAATATTCTGGTGTATTCTAAGGGTGAAAAGGAGCATGCTAATCACCTCAGAGTGGTTTTGGAAACACTCAAAGACCATGACTTATATGCAAAATTCTCAAAGTGTGAGTTTTGGCTCAAGTCAGTGGCTTTCTTGGGCCATGTTGTTTCGGAAGATGGTATTTGGGTGGATACCCAAAATATTGAGGTGGTTAAAAACTGGCCTAGACTAACTTCTCCAACAGAAATAAGAAGCTTTTTGGGTTTGGCAGGCTACTACCACAGATTTGTTGAGGGCTTCTCTTCCTTATCAGCACCATGACTAAGCTAACTCAAAAAAAGCCAAGTTTCGATGGTTTGAGGAATGTGAAAAGAGTATCCAAAAGTTGAAGACTAGATTGACTACAGCCCTAGTGTTGACTTTGCCTGACGGGATGGGAGACTTCGTGATATACTGTGATGCATCAAGAGTTAGATTGGGTTGTGTACTTATGCAGAGAGGGAAGGTGATATCTTATGCTTCCAGACAATTCAAGATCCATGAGAAGAACTATCTGACTCATGATCTTGAGTTGGCAGAGGTGGTATTCACACTTAAGATCTGGTGTCACTATTTGTATGGAGTGTATGTGGATGTGTTCACGGACTACAAGAGCTTGCAATATATGTTTAGCCAGAAAGAGTTCAACCTGCGACAGAGGAGATGGCTGGAGTTGCTCAAGGATTACGAAATGAACATTCTCTACCACCCAGGTAAGGATAACATTGTTTCTAATGCTCTTAGTAAGATGTCTATGGGTATCACTGCCCATGTAGAGGAAGGAAAGAGAGAACTAGCTAAGGAAGTTCATAGATTGGCTCAATTAGAAGTGCAACTTGAGAAAACAATGAGGGCAGGGTCAATATTCAAAATGGGTCTATTTCATCCTTAATGTCAAAAGTGAAGGAGAATCAAGACCAAGACTCTGTCTTGTTCCAATTGAAAGAAGCGGTTCACAAGCAGAAGGTGATGGTTTTCTCCAAAGGGGGAGATGGGATGTTGAGATGCCAGGTAGACTGTGTATGCAAGATGTTGATGGTGTTGGAGGTAGGATAATGGCTAAAGCTCATAGCTCTAGATATTCCATCCATCCTGGTTCTACTAAGATGTACCACGACTTGAGAGAAGTCTATTAGTGGAATGGAATGAAGAGGGACATTGTTGAATTAGTCTCTAAGTTCTCCAATTGTCAACAGGTCAAGGTTGAACATCAAAGACCATGTGGATTAGCTCAGAAATTTGAAATTTCTGAGTGGAAGTTGGAGATCATCAACATGGATTTCATCACTAGCTTACTAAGAACCCGAAAATAACATGATTCGATATGGGTGATTATTGATAGGATGATGAAATTAGCCCACTTTTTGACAGTCAAGACAACTAATACGGATGAGAAGTATGCACGGTTGTACATTTGTGCAATTGTGAGGTTACATGGAGTTCTCTTGTCCATTATCTCGGATATAGGAGCTCAACTCACCTCTCAATTTTTGAGGTCTTTTTAGAAAGGATTGGGTACAAAAGTACATCTAAGCACAACTTTTCACCCTCAGACAGATGGATAGGCAGAGTATACTATCTATACTTTGGAGGATATGTTGAGAGCTTGTATCATCGACTTCAAGGGTAATTAGGACGACCACCTACCATTGATTGAGTTTGCGTACAACAATAGCTAATATGCCAGCATTCAGATGACCCCTTATGAGGCACTGTACGAGAGGAAATATGGAGCACTGATTGGTTAGTTTGAGGTTGGTGAAGCTGAAATGATCGGACCTGATCTGGTCCACCAGTCTATGGAGAAGGTGAAAGTCATTAGAGAGAGATTGAAGATAGCATAGAGTCGTCAAAAGTCTTACACGGACGTGAGGAAGAAGAGACTTGGAGTTTGAGGTGGATGATTTGGTGTACCTGAAGGTGTCACCCATGAAGGGAGTCATGAGGTTTGGTAAGAAGGGGAAGTTGTATCCACCTTATATCGGATCATACCAGATTGTGAGAAAGATTGGGAAGGTTGCTTATGAGCTAGATTTGCCTTCCGAGCTAGATGGAGTACATCCGGTGTTTCATGTTTCAATGTTAAAGAAGTGTTTGGGAGATCCTGCCTTAGCAATTCCTGTTAAGCGTACAGGAGTGAAAGATAGTCTATCTTATGAAGAAATTTCAGTCCAAATCCTTGATCGATAAGTTCGTAAGCTGAGGAACAAAGAAATAGCCTCCGTCAAAGTTCTATGGAGGAATCAATTTGTTAAGAAAGCTACGTGGGAAGTTGAGAAAGTGATAAAACTCAAATACCTGCACCTATTCATGCAAAATGACGATGATGTTGAAGGTAAAGTCCCTACCCTTAACGCTATTAAAGTTCTATTCTTGAATTTGATGCAGTGAGTCCAGTTCCCGAGTCTAAGATAGAGATAAATAGGTGCTAAATAGTTGGGAGTTCGAGAGTTCCCGAGTGAGGAATGAGATGAGTTTTGAGGTTACTGGTGTTTCTATTTGACCTTTACTCATCATTCGAGGATGAATGATCCCAAGGGGGAGATAATGTAACACCCTAAAATGAGTTCTGGGGTTATTCATGTTTCCATCCGACCTTTACTCATCATTCGAGGATGAATGATCCCAAGGGGGAGATAATGTAACACCCTATAAAATTATCGAAACTCCCCTAAAACGTAATCGTGCATGACACGCATCTTCCAAAGCTTCGATTGGAAATCTGAGACTAGATTTGCGATCAGCTCAGAAAATCGAGTGGGAAAATGGTCTCGACCTGATTTAAGAGCAATTGGAGCAAAAAAATAATTTTCACTAATTAATGCAAAAACAGTGTCTATCCGCGCCCGGAGGGGGCACAGAGTAACACTTTGTTATTTTTTTTATAATTTTCGACGGAAATTTGAAATTCCAAAAGAAGGCAAAAATATATTGGTCCGTGCCCCTGGCGTGTCGCTGACCAGTATGCAAGATTTAAAAATTTTTCTTTTAATTCGAGAAGGGACTTTTGATCATTCTCCACCCTATCCTATGTCCTAAAACGTGTTTTAAAAGTTTTTTATATCTATTGAGGGTTTCAAAATCCCAATTTCTCTTTAATTTCTACAAAAGAAATCTTAGAGAGGGAAGACAAAAAGCTCTAACGGTGAGGGTTTTAGTGCAAGTTCTTGAAGAAGAGTCGGTAATTCGCCATCCTAGGTATGTAAAGGCTACCCAGAAAATGGGATTGTTCTCCCATATGCTCCCATGATTGAATTAGGTTGATAGTTGATAGTTGATGAGTTTATGTTAAGATTTTCTTAAATGCTATCTTGAGAACTACTATTATTCTACATATATTTTGTAATTTGATGATCATCATAACTTTAGTTATGCATTCAACTGATTTATTGAGCTATTGTGTATACTGTGCATGTTTAATTGTTAAAGAATTCATGAATAAAGCTAGGGGTTGATGCTAGAGCCCGAATGTCGTATGTATGCATAATTGATGTGGTCTGAGTCTTGATCTAAGTGAATACCGATGATAATGTTGCTGAAGTTAATGGAGTGTGAGTCCCTTAGAGTCTTTAAGAGGTCACACATGAGTTATAAAGAATGATCATAATATTCCTGAGTTGAGAGATAATGATATAAGATGATGTCTTGTCCAAAAGAGACTAAACAATGAGAAAACTTTGATATTGATGTCTATGAGCATGTTGAGTCCTGGGAGGAGTATTGAGCACTGAAAATAGGTGAGAGTGAGTCTCACTCGTACTCATTAACTACGTGGCTAGCTTAGCAGAGGATTGGACTGTAACAACGGATGTTTTCTTAGTCCCAAAAGGGGACTTGATGTTATTATAAACCCACAGATGTACACCCTTCTACCCCGGCAAGGTATTGGGCGGATGCTACAACGACAATACTTTATTGTACCATTATCGGTTCATAGGTGATGGGTGTAGGTCCAAGAAACTCCCAGATAGGTCCCATGTTAATAGTACTTTGAGTTGATTTGACTGTTTGATGTCTTGATGGGTAGTGAGGTGATAAAGTCCTATTTCCTACTCTGAGTTGAGGATGAGTGATTGATGAGCTAAAGATATTGTATACTGTTTATTTTAGCCCGTTTTACATACAGTACATTCCACGTACTAATGCCCCTTTGGTGCTACATTGTTTTATGATGCACATTTTGTAGACGGGGGACTTCAGCAGGCGAACCATTGAGATTTAGAGCTCCGTGATCCAGATATGGTGAGTCCTCCCTTGCTTTCGGGGGCACATTTATCTTTCATTTATTTCGAGTTATTTCATTGGACTGTGGTAGCCATGGCCTGTCATGGTACCTTCTTAGAGGTTGGCTATAGAGGCTTCATAGACATGGATAGTTGACAGTTGATGTTGAGATTGTTTCCCCGTTTTCTTATTGTTATCAAGTTGTTCTTTTATTTCGTACTCCTTATGATGGATTGTGGTGATAACCCACTAATAGTTAGTTATTCCTTCATTGCCTTCTGCCATTGAATTGATTGAATGAATGCAATAAGACTAGGTGGTTCACTTGAGGGCTAACAATAGTCTCCGAGTACCAGTTATGCCTAGGCCCTCCTGGGGCGTGACATCAACTTCAAAATTAAAAATTAAAAATTAAAAAAGAATAAAGTGAAAAATATTGGCGATAATATGTAGTAGCTCAAATATGAGATTAAATCATATATGACATTATGTTATTATCTTATTTGAGATATTACTTCTTTCGAGCAAATTGCTAGTTTTTAAAATTGAAGGATCAAACACAACATCAATTTTAAAAAATTCAAACAAAAGAAATAATATTTGATTTTCATAGATAAAGCACCAAACGCTTACTAAGTGTGTTAACTTGATTGATATAGAATTCATTTTTTTTTTAATTTTATGATATTAAATTTAAAATGTGTATACTTTTTTAAATTTAATGATCTTAAAAACTATAATACACACACACTTGTGAGATAATTAAAAAAATAAAGGGGGGAGGTGTAGGTGTGTGCATCGGTCAGTTCGGTTCGGTTTTATATATTATCAGTTCGATTTATCAATTTTTTATTTTTAAATATGCTAAACCAATCACAAACTAATAAAATAAGTTTTAGCAATTTTTGATTTATCGGTTTTAAGTTCTTAACAATTCGGTTTTCGATTTACCCGATAAGAATTTTACTGAGAATTTGTATTAATAAAAGCAAGAAGAGTACGAAGACTACGTTTATAAACTTGCAAAAGTTATAACTAGTTAACTACAAATTAAAATACTAAAGATGGGTAACTAATCACTTAATAAGTACTGTCAAGATAAAAATAGGTAAAGTGCTGCTATAGTGTCCTATTACTATTAAATTACTAATATTTAATATTTATGATGGTGATAAAATAGTAAATTATTATAATCTTATTGCGTTATCAATTTACCCAATAACCCAATAGTAAAAACTGATATCAAACCGATAACCCAATAATTTATTTTCAAAAACCATTAAAAACTTGACAACCTAATAACAATAAACCAATAGCAATTTTATCGATTCGATTTTTGCACACTTCTAGGGGGGGCGCAAGCATGATGCACTAAAGCTTCTACTATGAGAAGGGTCTGAGAAAGAGAATTAACAGAAACATAAGACTCTTAAATTAAAACAGAGCAATAAATAAGACTTTTGAATTTCTAATATGTGGTTGAATTGTTGAACTGTCGAGTTGGGGACTACTATAAGGCGATGAAATTTGGGAAAGAAAATAAAAAGTTTTGGTAAAATAAACTTTTCTTATAAAGTGGAATAAAAATTTTCATATAAAGTGGAAGAAACATTTCATTTTATATATTGGAAGAATTTCTTTCTTTTACAAAGTGGAAGAAAAGGTTTCTATCCATCTTATATTAAAATCAGACATTAATAACTTTAAAGTTATAATGACTCTTCAAGTCATTTTCTCCACTTTTTGATTTTTTCAGTATTTAGACCTTTTCTGTGATGATCCCAAGTCATTTATAATTTGTTCGCACTAATTGTTCGGTCGCCTGTCGTTTGTTTGGTTTTTATGCCAATTTTTGTATTTTAGAGTTCTTGGAGTTTGAACGGTTGACTTCGGTCAAAACTCTAGGAAGACGGCATCAGAATGCAATAGTCTTTGAATGTTGATCATGCCATGGGTATCCTCTCGGGGCGTGATATTTGACTTGGCATGGAATTTAAAAAAAAGAAAGAAGACTTTTTAATTCTATGATTCTAAATTAAAATTATGTTAAATATACCAAAATGTCATTTTCTCTTGTGGTCTTAAACATGCCACCTGAAAAGTCAAAATCAAAGTTTTGCCAAAAAAGAAATAGGTATTGTTTTTTAAATAGACCAAGAAGAAAAGTAGGTCATTTTTTTTTAAACGACGGGAGTAAACAAAACAAAGTGTGAAAGGAAAATTATTTAAAATGTGATTTTGTACAAACTGTTTAGCGGCAAAATCATTTTCTTATTGAGGAATTAACCATTACGTTCTGAACTGAAAAATTACATATAATTTTGAACTATACTTTTGCAGTGTAAATTAATTTTGCCTAAAGAAATTCCTCAAACAGGAAAGAACACATCAAAGCTGGACATATTGAAAAAGCTTACTGAGCAGGAACGTCACATTGAGCAGTGAAAAAGCAACTCAAATTTCCAAAAATTTTGTCACATACAAAGATGGACTTCAATTAATACGATAACTTCCAAGTCAAAGTTTATTTCTCCACATTATTTGTTGATTCCCCTCCCCACATTTTTATCCTCGCTGCTGCAGTAGAAGCCTGCAATTTTCATACTTGTGTTACAAATTTGGGATAGATGTACGTGTCATACATGGTATAATATATTTGTACGTAGCATAATATATGTAGGACATAATATTATCATGTAGGATGAATGTGTCTATTCGTTCAAATTTTGAATAATTAAATTTCCTACTTGTGCAGTAATAAAATTGGAGATTCTAGTTGCCACTTGAAGACAAAATCATATTTATTTATTATGTTGAAGTAGGATAGAACTGACTAAACTTCAAGGGCTTATGATTGAAGTCCCAAAAAAACAAGAAAGACTAAACTTCAGTCATATATCCCTGAAGTTCAAGCAAAATGTTTGAAGTTCAATCATATTATATTTCAGACATTGTGTCTAAAGTTAGACTTTATCAAAACTATCTTCAAATAGCTTATACATCTGAAC
>DF359387.1:32113-49319 GCA_000787875.1 Solanum virginianum
TTTCTCACCAGTTCGATCAAATAACTATTGAATATTTTTCAAAGGATGATGGTCGAAATAAAGAATTAAATACGTACCATGACACCAAAAGTGAAACCTGCGATGGCACAAGTTTCAACAGAAACAGCAGCAAGTTCAAGAGTGCCAACATGTCCAGCAAATGTTTGTGTAACAGCACCAAGAGAGTACTGACAAATTGAGGTGAAAATAGCTGGACCAGCAAGGTACCATAATTTTTTAGATTCAACACTAAACTCTCTGAAGAAATCTTGAAGTCCAGTGATGGGTGGAATATCATCAGCATCAGCAACAAAAGAAGTTGTTATGAGATAGTTATTATTATGATCAGCTGTACTTATTTCTGTTTGTGAAAGAAGAGGTTCAGTTTGCTTAGAGTTGTGTTCTTCCATTGGAGGGATAAAATAAAACAGAGTGTTTGTTGTATGGGGATATATATAATGACTAACTGCATGATTGCTCTTTGACTTATATATATGCCCACTAGCATAAAGGACGGCTCCCCCCATTTTTACCAAGTTTTTATTTTAATAATTGACATATGACATAAATTAGATTTAATGACTAATATTTAATTTACTTATGACATTTAATGGAGAGAGAAAAAATGGTCAATTAAATTTTAACCATCAAATTTGACTTATATTATGTGTTAACCATCAAGATAGAAACTTAGGAAAAATGGAGAGGAGTCTTGTCCCAGTCATATAGGAAAAATGGAGAGGAGTCTTGTCCCACTCATATATTTTATTTGTTTTATTTGTTTCTTAAAGGGAAAAGACAATTTTATTTGAAGTAGAGTATTTTAATAAAGAACAAAAAGTTCAACAACATTTTTAAAGATCTTCACTCTTTTAATGTATATATATATATATATATACACACACACATATTTTAAGAGGATTTAATTTATATTCATTGATATTTAGTGTAAAGAAGTCTTATATCATTTATGTATTTTATAAGTCACAAACTGATTGTATTACTTTTTTCGCCTTGTGATTTTTCACTTTTTAATCAATTTTTAAAAAATGATAATTTTTTTAATTGATAAATTATATATATCATTAACAAATAAAGGTTAATACATTTATAAAGTAATTAAAATTTATAGCCATCTTTCAGGAAGGGTTCTATTTCTTTTAGGTCTTCAATTGAATTAATTACAAGAATAATTGTTGAATCATCCTATAATTTTTATGAGCTTTCTCCTAGATCCTCTAAACAATATTATTCTCTTAATTTTATTTTTATCAATGCAATTATTATCTCACTATTAACAATTGTGTTTCTATACAACTTTCAGTTCTTTGCCTTTCAAGCGTGGTGGACTATTGCGCTCCAAATTGTTGCAATCACTTCTTCGACGTATTTCTATATCTAATAATAATTTAATTTTAAATTTTTTAAAGAATATTTGGTGAGATGTTTTATAATTATGAAACTATCTATAATTTACTTTAGATTATAATTTTTTTTTAAATCTTTCCATTCTTAAAATTATGTGCGTCGTTAAACACCAACAAAGAAATTGAGATACAGAAAATATAATCATACCTCTATGTAATATATATCATTTACAAAAAAATATCTTATTATAGCTATCATGTTTGGTGAAACTTATTATTCTTTTATTATATTATAAATGAGAGCTTGAACCTAAAGCAGAAATATTTTTATCGATGTATCTGTTTCAACAAGGATATTTTTGAAAAGAAATAAAAATTATTTTAATTCTATTTTAATTTAATTATTGTATAAATTTTTTTAGAAATTATAGAAGCCACTTTAGCTCTGACCAAATATGTAAATCCATTTCTTTAGTTTTAGTTTTATTATTTTCAGTGTCGCTAATATTTGTTAGATTTTATAATTGCTTTGAGTATAAAATAATAATTAATGATTAAAATATTTTGATTATAAACATATCTGTGGATCTCTTCACATTAGATTTGTTTAAAAAATAAAATAATTTACCACCTCACAAATATGTATTATAATTTATTTTAAAAATACTTAAAATAGTTAATCAATATCACTTAAAATTTATTAATATTAAAAATATTTATTAAATATGTATTTTAAACCTAATAAAATAATTTAATATTATTTAAAAATTAAATTTGTAAATAAATTTTGAACCTCTCATTTGAGATTTTCATAACCAGTAGCATTGTAAGGCTGACTTTTGGGTAAGGCCAGGACTTTAGCCTTTCCTTACTTTTTGGGGCTCCACATTTTACTAAAAAGGTTTAAATTATTATGGGCTTTACGCCTCCCAACTTTTGGTCCCCTCAAATTTTATTTAGGGAAGAGAACATGTATATTGAGAAAAAGGAAATTATTTATAAGTGACTATTTATTTATTTTGTTTTAATTATTTTTGCACATTGATATTATGAGATTCTATATATACTTCATATAAAAAGAATGATAAAATACTTTAATAAAATTATTTAATACCATTAAACTATATACATATATACTCTGATGGTATATATCAAAAAGGAATAATCAGTGTTTCAGTGATATCATTAAAGAATATAAACTTTGATGGCATCACAAAGGACATATACAATGCTTCAATGAAAAGATTGCTCAATTATGACTTGATACCATCGAAGTGTGTGTATATATATATATATATATATATATATATATGACAGATTTAGCATGCACATAAGATGTTATGTTCGTGCATGTGTCAAATCAGAGTAACATCGATGTGGAACAATGTATGCTTCAGTGAAAAGACTGATTGATTACTATTTGATACCATCATAGTTTGTGGATACCATCAAAACTCAGAGTTTAATAAATAAAATTGTGAAACTTTAATAAATAAGATTGTGACTTTAATAATTTTCTCTTTATTGTATTCTTTAAAAAGAGCCTAATTCTATATGATATTGATATGATATGAATATATCGATAGAGTACTACATATGATTTAACTCAGTCCTATATGATACTAATATAATATAAATATATTGACAGAGTATCATAGAGAATTAATTCATTGTACTGATGTTGATATTATGCTGATATCATACACGAAATAAGGAAGGAGAAAGTGAGTAAGCAAATAAATAGTGTGGGCCGCTAGTTCGTTAAGTTTAAGTAGATAGGGTTGGATTCATCTTTGGTAATTTTACGATTGGGTCTATTTTGTGTAATTTTCCTTTTATATATTATTTTTTTTAAAAAGCATGTGTATATGTATGTATGTGTTGTGTCATGAACTGCAAGTTAAGCCTTGCTCTATTCTATTTAATGGTATTGAAGAAAGTTTACTGTTATATATGGTGGATGAGATAGACATAATCAAAATCTTGAAAGTGTTGAGCCACATCCATTTTATGGAAAACTCAAAACTCTTTAGAATTGTGAATTTCTAATTATCATACGCACTTGATATATATTTTTTTAAATAAACTTTTGGGCCTGGAGCCCTTATTATTAAATGAAAGAGAAATTATAAAAGTATGACTCGTAGGGCCAACCCATCCGACATACAAAAAGGACCCTACATAGTAGGGTGTTCTAGTGTATTCCATACTCCACTTTCCTAATCTCGTCTTTCCCATTTCCCCACTTGTCCATTTCTTTCCCAAGTCGACCCTCTAAGGGTTTTGCAGATGGTGATGATGGTGGTCATTGTGCTCCTGATGTTGTGGTAAGGGCCCTCTTTCATCTTGTTATTGCTTATTCTTCTTCCATGCTCTGTCTTGGTCACCTCCTCCTCGAGTAGAACATAAGATCCAGATCAGTATCAAGATAAATCTGTGAGCTCCTTGAAACATTTGACCCTGTATCCTCCCTTCACATTGCTTAATCTGTCTGTGATCTTGTGCAGGAGGTGGTATTCGATCAGTCTCACTATTTGCATTGTCATTTCTATTTTTGGAACCTGAAGATGCAGATCCACAAGTCTTTTTTGTAGGATGCACCAGCATACTATTTTGCTCCCACCTGATGTATGTAAATCTTTTATCTATGCTAGGTATAAATTCTCATATGTAAATCTCTGTGACTGGGATATTTATTTTTTGTACATGTATCCTTTCTCCAGCTGCTACCTGTACTATAACTGACGCCACTATCATGTGAAAGTATTTTGCATTGATATTCTCAAATTAGGTAGCTACGATTTATTTGGTGACTGAGAAAATAAATTATACTGTTGTGACCCATTTGTTGTGTATGTTTGCCATAAAGTCTGCCAGACAGTTTGCTTCCCTGTTTATGTGTTGTATCTGTGTGTTGCACTCCCCCATTATCTACTCAACTTTCTCCACAAGGTGTATTATCTCCCAAGGGACTTTCCATTCTTTCTGTAGCACTTTCGTTAGGCATAAAGAATCAGATTCTAGGATGATGTTTCCAAATCCTTGCATTTGCAGTAAGTCATTGCCTTTAAAATGACAGTGGCTTCTGTAAAAATACTAGTCCCAACCCCAATGAAATCTGCTTTAGCATGTATTAAGTCTCTATTGTCATTCCTTAGGCAAAAAACATAGGAAATAGGTCTTGGGTTCCCTTTGCAAGTACCATCTGTGTTGTATTTTACCCAGCCTATCTCTGGCGGCTTCCAATTAACCAACCTATATTAGAGAACTGACCTCTGATTTTATAAAAAATCAAAGCAAGCTCCCCAAATTATAGGCACATTTTTTAAGTGAGGGAAGACAACTTAATCAAAGTCTCTGTAAAATTTTGTCACAATTTTGAATAAGTTATCTGAGGAAATAGGTTTTCCATGTCTGGTGTTTTCCTGCTCTTTCATAGTTCCCATACTATGATGGCAGGAATAGCATATAGAACTCTCTTCCCTCTAAGTCCATCTACCATCCTCCACCACTTGTATATGTTGTTGAGCACTAAATGACCTTGATTGTGAAACATGCACAATAAGCAAAATACCTCCACAGTCGTGAAACCTACACAATAAGCAAAATACCTTTACAACTTTTCGACTGTGGGGGATGTTAGAAGTAAATGATCTAAAGTCTCCTCCACCCCATAGTCACAACACCAACACCTGAAAATAATTGGAATGCCCATCTTTTTCAGAACATCATTAGTAGGAACTCCTTTTTTTGATCAATCTCCAAATGAAGAAAGCTATTTTGTGTGGTATATTTGTATTCCACACATATTTATGCCAAAATACCTTCTCCTTTTTTCTTTTCAATATCTGATAGGTAAATATGACTGTGAATATCCCATTAGAATTGCCTGTCCACCAAGGCTTGTCATTGATCTCTCTAGTCTGTGGTTTAATGTCTGTGATAATCGATTTTATCATTTCAGTAGACACTAACTGCTCCAGCTTTTCTATTCCCCAAGAGTTGTCCAGAATAAACTCTTTTACTTCCACTTTTTCATCTTGAGCATTCTCACCTTCAATGTGGTACAGAGCTCCAATTTCAGTCCAATTGTCAAATCAGAAACTAAAATTTGCAGCTTTTATCTGCCACCACATATAAAGCTGCAATTTATATCTGTGCATAGTCATTCCTTTCCACACATGTGATGCACACCTACTGGAAGCAAAGATGGGATATTGCTTTTTGCAGTATTTGTTGCTCATATAGGTACCTCACAGAGTCCCAGTAGATATTATGAAACTCCACCATAATTTAGCCATTAAGGCTTTGTTGACTTCAATCAAGGATTTGAAGCCTAAGTCTCCCTCTTCAACTGGGTAACACAACTTATCTCAAAAAATCCAGTGCTTCCTTCTTTCCATACTAGAATTACCCCAAAAAAATCTGGCAAAAATCTGATGCAATCTCTTCATGACTCCTTTTGGGGGACACAATGCTAATAGCAAATAAATAGGCATTGAAGACAATACATACTTAATCAGTATCATTTTCCCTCCAAAAATCAGGAATTTGTTTTGCCAAAATTCAATTTTTCTGGATATTTTCTTAATGATGTCTTCAAAAAAGGCATTTCTCTTTCTTCCATAATAAATAGGGCATCCCAAGTATGTGAAAGAAAATTTTTCTTGTCTAATCCCCGTCAACTTTCTAAGTCTAATAGTGTATATTAAAGGAGTATTCTTATGTAAGTAGTATACACTTTTAGATAAGCTGACCTGACACCCTTTCATATCTATTCAAAACATGCATGACCTTGATGACATAATCCTTATCTCTAGAATAAAATAGGATAGTGTCATCTGCATAGGCTAGATGATTAATTTCAGGACTCCATTTTAGGAGCCTGTACCCTATGTAGTCCTTATCCCTATGCAAATTATTTAAACTTCTGGACAACATCTCAGTAGCAATGACAAATAAAGTAGGGGACAATGGATCACCTTACTTCACATCTTTGGAGAGGCCATTTATGAGGATTGAGTACTAGTTATTAGAAACAAGTCTCCACACCATATCTATTATCATTTCTAATAAACCAAAGGCCCGGAAGACTTTGGTTAAGAATATCCAAGATACCCTATCATACGCCTTAGCCATATCCAACTTTACCACCACAATGACATGCTTCTTTCTTTTGTTAATGTCTCGAATGATCTCTTGTGCTAAAAACACATTCTCCACAATATTCCTTCCCTTCACAAATCCTGATTGATCAGGTGAAATAATTTTTGGCAGCACCTCCACCATTCTCTCATGAAGTACCCTAGAAATGATCTTGTTGACAAAACAACTAAGGCTAATAAGCCTTAAATCTGAACAAGTCATGGAAAACTCCTTCTTAGGCAGAAGGACCAAGTTTGTATGTGTGACAAATCTTGGTAGTTTATGCCCACAGAAAAAAGCCTGGACCATCTTGGTCAAATCATCCCTTATAATGTCCCATGTTTTTTGAAAGAATAATCTAGAGAAGCCAACCGGACCTACCATACTGTTCCCATTTGGAGCTACAATGACCTACTTCACCTCATCTTTTCACAGCAACCTGGTCATTCTGTCATTATCAGCTTTAGAGATCAATTCTGGAATACATTTAATCATAGAAAAGTCTTGCACAACAGACTCTTCCATATATTGATTGCTAAAATGACTAACAGCTGCCTCTCCAATACTATTGTTAGAGCTCAACACCTCTTCCCGTTCTGTTGTAATCTCAGCTAAATGCAGCTTTTCTTCTCCTACCTTGAACAAAGCAATGAAAAATTTTGGTATTCTTGTCCCCCTAAGTAAACCACATCATATCAGACTTTTGCTTTCACAACTCTTTTTCCAATTTGATGAACTTTTTCAATTCTGCTTCTATTTTACTCAATTCAGGCCTATTCTTAGGAGATGGATCCACTTCTAATTGTGCCTCCTTTATTCTAATGATGTCCTCCAAAGTAGCTTTCTGGGTAAATATATTGCCAAACTCATTCTTGTTCCACACTACCAAATCCCCTTTTACCTTTTTCAGTTTAGTGTGAAATTTCAGGAATACATCTCTAGTAAAACCAATTTCCCAATTCTACTTTACCACATCAATAAACCCCTTATACTTACACCAGAAATTGAGAAATCGAAATAGCTTTACAAAAATCTCCGCTTCTGAGTTACAGTACACATGAACTGGTGTATGATCTGATCTCTGTCTAATAAGATGTTGAACTTCTGTTGATGGAAATATCTGCAGGAATGCAAAATTAACCAGTACTCCATTAAACCTCTGGAAATACATGCCTCATTTATCCTTCCATTTCGCCACGTAAATTTACTACCAGAGAAATGGACTTCATTTAATCCACAATTGTTTATGCATTGAGCAAAATCCACAGCTTCCATCTGAGTGAACTCCAGACCCCCAAGCTTTTCTTCTTTGTTCAGAATATCATTGAAGTCGCCACCCACCATCCAAGGAGCACTGCCTACCTCAATGTTTTCCAGTTCTCCCATAATTCCAGTTGCTCCAAAGTGGAACATCTAGCATATATAGAAGACATAAAGAAAACCTTAATGTTATACATGAACTTTATAGTAATTTGTCGTAGGGAGTCAATGATAACTGAACCTTGCCATAAACTATTTTTAAAAATTTAAATTTTTTCGAAATAATTCACCATCGCATTGTCAAACCCCAATCTTCTTCTATAATCATATATATTTGATAGATCCTAAAAAGGTTCGATTAATGCAATGAAAGAATACTGTTGCCTTCTATTTTGATCAATTAGTCTCCCAAAGGCGCTTTGGGTGTTAACTGATCGAATATTTCAATACAAGACTTTATCAATCATTGATTACAACTTGTGGATCCCCCTTTATTGCTCTTTGTGCGAACCTATAAAGGTATCTTTGGCTTGCCCTTCTTCTTCGACTTCGAACTACTGGTATGCCTTGGAGATAAGTCACTAGCATTGGTGACATGCAAGATATTATATTTTATCCCTGGTTCCTCATGATCCGCACTTTGTTGTCCACTATCCACTCCATTCACATTATCTGAGTCCCCTTCATTATCATGCTCACTTGTGCCAAGTGATTGAGCAAGTTCCCCATCTAGTGGCTGATCCTTCCTTCCATCATCTATATGACTATCTCTAGACGAGATTGCCTTACCTATGCTGGATACCCTTTGCTCACCATTTATAATCCCGTGGTGTCCATCACCGTCTTTCTCTGTTGAAGTTTGTTGTTGTGCATCATGCCTAACATTATCCTTTCTTTTAGAACCCATCTTCTGTACCCTATTAACAGACGGTGTGTGTGATTGAGCCACCAATTTGCCATCAGACTTCTCTGTGAAAGGCTGCTTAGTTGTGCTTTGAAAAGTGTTCTCAACCCATGTTTTTGTGTCAGTTTTAATCTTAGGAGCATCCGCAGGGACTGAATCTTTCGATGAATCAGTCTTATCTTTGTTTTGTCTTCCTCCTTATTTTGTGTGTCCTCAAGCTTGTCATATTTGTTTTGGACCCTTAGCCAAACAGAGTCCACTTGTTCCTTTCGTCCTTTATTATTTCTTTTCTTTTGCTCCTGAAATCCTTCTTCTTGTTTCTCCTCAGTTATCCCAGCCTTAGGAGCCCCCTCTACTTTGTCAGTCTTCTTGTCCAATTCCTTAGAGGCAGCGTCAGTTTCTGTCCCCTTCTCATTCTTTTCCTCCTTCAAGTCCTTATACAACTCTGGATGTTTGACATAACATTGCTCTTCATTGTGTCCTTGGATCATGCATGTGGTGCAATATTTTGGTAGGTAATCATATTTTATCCGAATCCACTTATCGATTATTTCTCCATTCACTTTTCATATCCCAATTTTAATGCGTTTTAAGAATTCTCCCAACAGATCCACTTTCACCTTGACCCTAGTACAACTAGGTTTAGTCTGATTCTTTGTTGCCATATCCACTTGTAAAGGCTTTCCAACTGCAGCAGCTAGGGAGAAAACTACCTCCTCCCCAAAAATATTTAGGGGTAGTAATGGGAATGAGATCCATGTTATGACCGTCGATGTTTCTTTGTCAGAATTAAATATGGGATCCCACTTCAGAGTTCTCATTGGGTAAGATCTACCCCACTGTGTAATGTAAAACGCAGTCTTCGACAACTGGTGAACATAATCCTCCAATAGCGTAGCCCTTATCAAGATGTATCTATTGCTAAGTAATTCAATTTTACATTCTCCTTTTAACTCGCATTGCTTTGGTATCAATTTTCGTAGGTCTTGGATCTCTTGTCATCCATATGAAAACTGTCCCACAACAACACACTGGAGGCTTTCGTTGATGATCATTTGATCAATCTCTAGTTGATCCCACACCACAATAGGTTCACCATGCAAGTAGGTTATGGGCTTCAAAGGAAGAATTTTGACTTTTGGGGGTTGTGGCTTCAGTAAACTGGCGTATGTCAAAGCAGGCTGATCAGCCAAAAAAGGCTGGTCGCCGACCAGGGTGGCCATGCTAGTGGCAGCAGTCAACAATGATGGCGACGGTAGGGTTTAGAGTCGAGAGCGTTTTTCCTCTTTTCTTGTGAATTGTGTTTGTCTACGCACTTGATATACTTGACTTTCTTCCAAATTATTTTTTAATCAATGTTCAAATGACAATTTGGGTTATTCTAACTCGCCATATTCATCCACCCTATCCCGAGTCTCAGTTACTAAGCGGACTCATAGTCCAAGCCTCTTAGTCCAAAGAGGGGGAACCCCATCGTGCTGGCTTGGCATGGAAGGAAGGTTATATCCAAAAAAATCTTTTTCGCAGCTTGATTTGCACAAGCTCAATGCTTATGAATTATGATTTTATCATCATTGCTACTCTTCTTACTATGTTTAAAATGGGTCTATGAAGATAACACACTACCAAATTAATTCAAATATAATAGCAATAAAAACTAGAGTTCATGTAGACTATTCAGAGGAGATATGCAAATCAATGATCTACTGTTTGTTTTTGGTTGGTGAGTTTTCTAATCAAATTTTAAAACGCCTTGAAAGGTTAAAAACTGTACCCATACCAAAGTAGCATCAATAGCGTTAGCTGAATTGTCAACTATCAGCGTTACACCAAATTGAGTCAAACTACACCACCACGTTAAAAGGAAAAGATACAATGATTGAAGACAATTATTTGGACAATTCTCTCCTTAAAAATCGTGCAATTTTTTAGATTGAATTATACCCAGAAGTCATTTAATTATTTACTAGTATTGCAGAAAATGCACCTACTACCTGTTGCAACCTAATTTAATAAAGAAATTGTGATGGAGATTTGCAATTCTCCACGTTAGCCCTTTTGTTTCTTTATGTCTGATAGAGACTGCAATTACAGTAGATATTGATATTTAATGGTGACATCTTTTTCTATTTTTTCCAAATCAAGATGCAGAAGATCAAATATTTTAGTTACAGAAGTTGTAATTATGTTTTGTTAAGTAATTAAAATTTCACACCAAAAATAAATATATATATGCACACATGTTTGGTATATTTATTGAAAATGTGGTAAATTTTACCAGCTGTGAATGTGATATCTTTCTGAATTTTAGATATTCAATGGCTATTTCTAGAGATATTTTGATCAAATCAGTGAGGAAAAAAAATATTTTTATTGGAAAATTTTGGAAGTTTCTCATAATTTTGAGGAAAAAATCTATTATCTACTATGCATTTTTTTAATGAGTTGTTCAGTGAAAAAATAATAGTTGTTCACTATTAATTTTGTACAAAGGTTAAAAAGCACTAAATGATAAAAATGATTTTATCATATCATCTTCTAAATATAATAAATACAATATTTTAAAAATGTAATAAAAAATTAATTATGATTAATAATAAAAATAAATACAAACTAAATGTAAAATTATCTCTTAATTTTATAAAATAAATAAATATTATTTTTATTAATAAACAAATAAAAATTGAGAGAGGAAGTTAAGTACACCAGAAAGCCAGCCATTTAGTTTCTGCAAGTTCTGATATGAACTTTACAAACTTATTGTTTGTTACTATTTTTTTTTAATAAATATACACAAATTTATTAATTATGTATACGGCGGGCGGATGTGTTTAGATAATAAGATTCTTCTATTTTTTTTATTCAAAAATTTTTAATTTGAGTTTGAGTTTTTAATCCTTTCTTCATAATTTTTGTAGGTCATTTGGTTAAATTAAATTATAATATTATGTTTTTATATTTATTTTGTCTAATTTATTATCAGTCAAGATTTGGTTTATAGCTTCCATGTGATACTTTGTTATTTTAATCCCAATACTTTTAATTTTAATTGTGAATTTGAATATAAAAATTCTAAGCTTTGTTTTAAAAGAAAATCTTATATATTTGAAAAATACTTTAAAAAAATATTGTAAATTATAGCTATATCTATACTATATTAAAAGTGTAAAGGCCTTTAGAAATATTGTTTGAACTTTTTATCATTTATTAAAAATCTCTTCGTTAGATAAAATCATCTTTTCACTATTTTTCTTTTATTATTATTTAAACATATTTATAATATTGAGTTTTAGAATATATGGAAAGAAATGATAAAATTAATAAGGACTTCTAGTTATAGAAAGACTCCTAAATCTTTCTTATTTGATAAGACTTCTACTTCTTTCTTATTTTAATCAAGAAAATACAGTCACTAAGGACAATTTAATTTACCCTGAGTTCTAATTAGTGATAACCTTTATAAATAAATAATTTATCAAAATTAGTGAATTATTTATTTTTTTTATAAGTTCATAATTAAATTTAATTTTTCTCTGTAATGTTTGTAATCAAACGAGGTACGCGCTTTGATCACGTGCAAAACACGTATATAAGACTAGTACTATATTAAAAGTGTGAAGGCCCTCATAAATGCTATTTGAAATTTTTGGCCCCCATTAAAAATCATCTTTTCACCATTTTTCTTCAATTATTATATTATTATTTTAATAATATTAAATATTGACTAAAATTAATAAAGATATTAAAAAATTAAACCCTTCCCTAATTTAGAGCTTAAAATTCGTATAAGGGTAAAATTTGTATGATATTTTTTATTAGGTTTCCTTCTATATTTGAGGATGATAATTCTTAGTTTTTGTCACGACCCGATCCCGATCATGATAGCTCCTGTAGATCCCACCTACAGGCAAGCGAATTACCCATGCCAGTGGGTACCTCTCCTGGCTCTCTAGTCAAATCATAGCCACCATCACAATATAAATAATCGAAACCTACCCAGAACCTGAAAGTCAACTGTACATAGCTACTATAGACTTAAAATAAAATATACATATCTACATATATAACCAAAATGACTATCTACTAATACAATCTAAACTACATATACAAGGTCAGTGTCTGAATACAAAGATGGCCGTCAAAACAGAAGGAGGCTGCAGAATATCGAGAGCTGTTGATGCTCCCCAATGTTTCCTGAATTGCCTATGAACCCCTAACTCTGCGATTGCGGCTAATACCTGGACTTGCGCCATGGGAAGATGCAAAAATGTAGGGGTGAGTACCAGTAACAGGTACCCAGGCATTATCGGCCGACCAAATGAAGTACTGTAAATATAGAAGCCTCAAATATAAAGAACTGCAGTAAATGTAGCAAATCTGGACTCTGATCACGGAGTAAGCATGTCTGGAGAATCACTGAACCCCAACTGAACCAACCCAAGTGGTGTGCAATGATATTAACTGACAAAACACGATTAGGCCCAAACCACAACTATCGCCGGATTGAGACATAGTATTGTACGCCGATGTAAGGCCCTAATATCTATGTTTGCACGCCGATTGGGGCCCCGTAAACCCAGAAGGTACACCCATGCACAATCTAACTAATAGAATCACCACATAAATCACGAAATCACCACGGAACCCAACTCCCAATATTACATAATCTAGGGGTCAGCTATATGTGGGTGTAAGGCCCTAGTGTCTAAGCCTGGATGCCCCTTGAGCCCCCATAAGCCCAAAGGGTACACCCACGCTCAATCGGGGTGTGTATAGGTGTGTAGATCCACAGGAAATCAACCGGGTCCTTGACCCATCCAGTAACCAGCATCACACGAGGCCTCGAACCCCTAATAGTCACATGGGGCCTTGAACCTTCCCGACCTGGCATCCGATCGAGGCAGTCAACCAGGGCCATATATATATAATGGTGGTACGTATCCCCTACCGGGAGAAGAATCCCCCTTACACAATCAATAGGGCCTCGAACCAAAGAATAATCAACTGGGCCTCGAATCCATGAATAGTCAACTGGGACTTGAATCAAAGAATAATCAACTGGGCCTCAAACACAGGAATAATCAACTGTGCTCGACCTAAGAATCGGCATCCGCCACCCAGCATCTCAGTCGTGGTCACCACACTCGGACCATGGGGCACGACTCATGGGTCTATGACACTCGAACGTGACCACCAGACCTCGAATAGTGATGGGGAGCATCATCTAGGCTCGAGGTATCGAACATTCCCTCATTCAACCAATCTATTTGGATCCGAAACTCCAAAGTCATATCATGCCCAGAGTGAATGTAGGCGACGATATATATATATATATACACACCACATAATCCAGTCCACACATCTGTATGTCATCATCCCTCAGATAACACTAGTGAACCCCAACCTCAAATAAAGATAATAAATGCACAAGGACTAACAACTGTATACAGAAGTATATGCCTCACAAACTAATGTAGGGTCATGCCCACCCAAAGCCAAATATACCACGTTCCATTCAATCATGAGTACTTTGAGTAAATATGGGTTCGAACCCAAGAAAATCAATCAGTGGCCCTAGCCCCGAATATGTATCACTGGGGTCTCAGACCCAAAATATAACCAACTGGTATATCATAAGTATCCAGAACAACTAAGTCCAATAGAGTCATATTCATACCAGAATCAGTCCAATGTACGACTGTATCATAGGTATCCTGAACAAATTGGTCCATCGGAATCATATCTATACCAAATTCAATCCATAGTGCAGTATATAATCAACAATAGTTTCACAGCCAGCATATCTCAGTAGCATTAGGCTACACATTCATACAGATAGGATTTAAGCCAGAATACATACTTGTCACAAGGCATTAGCCCATATCCAGCCTTCACCAGGCCTTATCGTGGTTCTACAGTGCTAGAACTCAACTACTATAGTGATCACAACTAGTAGAGTTCAGAACAACCACACGTATCCAAAATAATTGTAGTTACCCCATATGCTAAGTACAACGACTATCCAGGAAGACAGGTGTTAAACAAATCATGACAATAATGTTAAAATGCATAGTAGGAAATATGACTAACAATCAGCCTCACGACGTGTATACATATCCTAATCAGGACTTTCAACCGCAAACAACTCCTAATATACATGTATTTCAATTCAGTCTAGAGGTAAGGAAAACCTAGCCTACCTGAAAGGTGAATCCACGTGCTCCAGATCAGTCCACATGAGTTTACCCTGTTTGACCACCTCCAAATGTTGCTCAGTTTTTAAAATATGAATCACAATATAAACACGGCTATTTTGACTGTAATATCTCGAGAAACGGAGAAGAATAGATCAATTGCGACTAAACAGAAAAAGTGGAGCCCATGCCTGAAATACAAAATCAACTACCGTAAAATGATTCTCATGTCACCCTGACTCTATATCCAAAACTTGAGCTCAAAATGAGGCTCAGAATAATCAGAAACCGCCCAAAAACAAATGACATTTCTTATCGAAAAGTAACATATATGTACAATAGCTTCTCAGCCAAATTTCATAAAAATATCATCAAATTAACTGAATTTGAATATACCACGATGTAAGTCTTGAAAAATAGTATAATTTAGACCCAAATTTCACTTAATTCCGATAAGAAACGGTCGTGATATCACAACTTGAAATTTTCCAAAGAATTCTAACATAATCCGCAGCTTTATTAATATTTTTGCACCAAATGGAGGTCTATCAATTAATTCTAACATTACCATGATGTACGCCTCGCAAAAATGCACAGAATAGACTAAAAGCTTACCAAAATCAGATTCAAAATGGATAAGAAATCACATGTCGAAGTTTCTGTAAACATACTTAAAATACAGCTGAAAAATAAGGATTTTTACCTCAAACGATGTGCCAAAATTAGTTTCCAACACTTTCACGATGTCCTATTTAAAAATTACACAAATTAGGCTTTTGAATCACCGAAATCGAATAAAAAATGGGAGAGAAATCCCGGCTCAAAATAGTATGTTCGTCACTTTCCTTTTCTGGAAATGTTTCCAGATATATATCACACATTTCTTTTTCTTTTTTATTGCACCGCCTGCCACATGGCAGCTCAAGGTTGGGCCACGTCACCCTCCACTTTTTAATTTTTAACAACCGCTTAAACTTAACTTTGATATTCCGACCTCATTCGAAGTGAGAAAAATACAATTTGTATATGAAATTTGATCAAAAATGGCATTTTGAACTCAACGGTGAAGTCAAAATTTTCATTGGAGGACATTTTATCCCAATATGTATCCCACTTCTCAATATCGAAGTCTATGAAAGGGACCAAAATACACCCGAAAGTCTCGGGGATCAAACGAAAGGTCCTTCTAGACTAAGCTCGACATTTCGAATCCAATAGTGTGGTCAGAATTTCCATTTTAGGGCACGTTTACCAAAGACGTTGACTGAAGTCAATTATTAACCTGCTCCGGCGGCTAAATTTGCAATACTCAATATAATTGCACCAAACATGCCTCTAGCCTAATTTGGCCATTCCGAAGCTAATGAAACCATCAGAATTCTAATCAGAGGCTATTTACTAAGACTTTTCCTGAAAATTCATTTATGATTATAATGTCACGTTTACCTCAAAAAGTCGTATAAATGTCAAACGTGTCATCCAACGATTGAACAATCTATGCCAATAAGTCATAATTAATCCACGATCACTACGCAAATACTCAGCTGATAAAATATTCATAGGATCACCAAAATAACCTGGAGGGTCATTATAGTTTTTCTTTTCAAGTATAATTTCTTTTATGGGTAAACTTCGTCAAGACAAGAAAAAAACTGCGTTTACAATATTTAGAGGATTATTCTTTTTTTTTTAAGTTAGAGGTCAAACTTCTTCATAATTTACACTCTTGATTTTTTCTCGCTCTCTAGGACTTTTTTCTCCGATTTTCTTGGAACCAAAACCTAGCTTTCTGACTGCCGCCGGTCGCCGCTGCTGGTGGCTATGACCACTATGTCAACTAGTCAAACCCCCACTGGGGCTGATTAACCCGCACAACCTAACCTTACTGGCACTAAATTGAACTATGCTAATGTGTTGAAGCCGCCAGCACCCATAATGAAGCCAGTTCCCATCAAGCCTGTGACATATCTTCATGGAGAGCCCAGAATAATATGGGAGGAAGAGGAGATAGAACAAATGATTATGAATGAAAAGTTACAATACATAGTTATTGGCAAGTTCTCATATGGATGGAGAGACATACAAGAATTACGTAAGAATATTCCTAAACAATATGAACTTTGAGGAGAATGTAGCATATGGGCATTGAGTGCTAGACATATTCTCAAAAGGGCATCTTGTGTGGAGGACTATGTGAAACTTTTATCCCAGCCAGCCTTCTATATTGCGCAGCGAAACCGGACATACACAATGAGAACTTTGAAATGGGACCCCTTGTTTAAACCGGAGGAGGAAACTACGATTGCAATTACATGGATCTCATTCCCAGCACTCTC
>DF359387.1:49425-60984 GCA_000787875.1 Solanum virginianum
CCCCCCCCAATTTCTTTGGCAAGGAGGCGATTTTCTCGCTTGCATTGGCAGTAGGGAAGCCATTGCAGGTAGATATGGCAACTGAAAATTAAAGATGCTCGAGCTATGCCCATGTCAAGGTGGAGATTGATCTTCTAAAGGAATTTTCTAAGCGGATCAATATGGGTTTTAGGAGGAAGTCTAGGGAGATTGTTGAGAAATGGATTAACATTAATTACGATCATCTGCAAAAGTACTGTAAAACATGCAAACTCCAGGGTCATGATGAAGAAGGATGTTATGTTTTGCACCCGGAGTATACCAACAGAACAAGGATGATGCTATGGAAACTGAGGATAAAGCAATAGGGGATAAGAAAGAGGAGGATAAGGAGGACAAACAACAAGGCCAGACGGTACTGAAGAACACCCATGAACAGAACAAAGGAAATAACGGGTGGCAAAAGGGGAAGGGGAGACGGTTACAGGAATGGAAGGCCAATCAAAAGCAGAAGGGGGTGGAAACGGCCAATCAATTTGAGGCATTAAAGGAGAATGTTGGTGATGATAAAAACAATGATAGGGGGAAGTCTTGAAAGAAACAACAAATACTAAGCAGTGGGTAAATGAGAAATTTGGAACACAAAATAACAATAGACAGGGGGAGATCAATGAGGATAAAGGGAAAGAGGTGGTCCCACAGGACAAAACAGGTGGTGATAATGACCAACCCATCAATATTAAGGCTGATGGGGGGTAGAAGGGGAAGTAAGCAAAGACAAATTCACAGGATAATGGAGATAGTGTAGAAGTAATTGAGAAAGCGCCTGATGTTGGGTCCACCAACAAAGGCGCATATGCTAATACTGATAGTCAAATGTCAGTACATAGGGCACCTAAAGAAGATAAAGAGAAGGTGGTTGATAGTGGAGGAGGAGACATGGAATAGGAGTCACAAGATTTGCAGGATATACAAAAATGAGACACAACTAGACATACAAAAAGATAGGGGACATGCAAAAGATGATGATTATAACGCAAATGTAACTATTGTTGCAAAGAAAGGAGATCTATCATGTAAACAGGCCCAGGTACTGAGAAGCACAACCACAAAAGGGCAGTCTAGAGTCCTTTACAAGTAAGAACAAGGAGTAGAGATAGAACTGACAATAAATTTCAATGATTGAGAAGATTATGTTTTGGAATATTAGATCTATTAAGTCTCAAAAGTCATTTGAGAGACTAATGTATTTAAATAGAAGAAATAGATACTCTTTCATAACAATCATGGAGCCTTTTCAACCAGCTGAGGAAATGGAGATATATAAAAGGAGAATTGGGTTTCATAATGCATATTGTAATAGTTCGTCAAAGATATGGATATTTTGGAAGGAGGACTGGGTACAACAAGGGATCAGGGACACTGGTCAACAAGTCACCATCAGATTCTCATGCAACCAGAATTTTTTTAGCCTCACATTAGTGTATGTCAGATGTCTTGCTGTGGAAAGGTTAGAGCTATAGGAGGAGCTGCAAGATATTGGAGCCACAATTCAGGATTCCTGGGTTGTTGGTGGGGACTTTAATGTTATTCTGACTGAGGAAGAGAAGCAAGGTGGACTGCCCTTCACTAATGCTGAGGGTCAGGACTTTGCAGATTGTGTTGTTGCTTGTGCATTGAAAGAACTAAATGTTAGAGGTAGCTCCTAGACTTGGTGGAATGGGAGGGTTGGAGAGGAATGTATATTTAAGAGACTAGACAGAGTCCTGGTGAATCAGGAATTTCTACAGATCCTTCCCAAAAGTGAAGTTCATCACTAGATCAGACAAGGTTCTGACCATGCCCCTCTACATATGACATGCAATTCTCAAGAAGAGCCTGTGCAGAGACCTTTCAAGTTTCTTAATTTCTAGGTAAGACATCATAGTTTTTGCAAGTGGTGAAGGAAAATTGGCTAATTGACTTTACTGGAGACCCTTTTACTGAGTTTGCTGCTAAGATGAGGAAAGTTAAAAAGGCCTTAGCTTAGTGGAGTAAGAAGACTTTTGGAGATGTCTTTAAAAGGGTGGTGGATTTGGAAGCTCAAGTTCAGATGAAAGAAGCACAACTGGAGATTTTCCCAACTCCAGAGAGTCGAGAGAAGCTAAACAGGGTGACAGCAGAGCTTAGAAGGCACTATCTTTTTGAAGAAGATTTTTGGCGACAAAAGGCTGGGATGAGATGGTTTGGAGAAGGAGACAGAAATACAAAGTTTTTCCACTCATATGTTAATGGAAGAAGGAAAAAACTGAATATTTCAGAAATTCACACTGAGCAGGGGGATATTATTACTATGGGGAAAAATATTGGGGTAGAGGCTGTTGGTTTTTTTGAAAAATAGTTCAGGGAAGAAGGGGTGGCTACAGACTATGGCATGTTAGACTGTATTCCTACTCTAATCACTGAGCCACAAAATATGGAGCTCACCAAGGTGCCAGACATTAATGAGGTGAAGAGAATTGTTCTTCTGATGAATGGTGATAGTGTGTGTGGTCCTGATGGCTTCTCTGGGGGTTTTATCAGCATTGCGGGGATATTATTGAGGAGGATGTCACTATAATGATTAAGGCATTTTTCTGTGGTTTCACCCTTCCCAAGGCTTTACCCATACTAATTTGATCTTAATCCCTAAGAAAGAGAATGTTAAGCATATGAGGGATCTCAGACCTATTAGTTTGAGTAACTTTGTTAATAGGATCTTCTCCAGGCTCTTATTAGAGAGAATGTCTAGTATTATTCCACTTATAATTTCCCCTAATCAAACTGGGTTTGTTAAAGGAAGGAACATTTCTGAAAATGTCCTTCTAGCTCAGCAGATCATAAGGGACATTAACAAGAGGAATACAAATCATAATGTGGTGGTCAAACTATATATGTCCAAAGCCTATGATAGGGTCTCATGGGTTTTTATGACAAAGGTGTTGAGAAAGTTTGGGTTTTCTGAAACCTTGATAGACTTGGTATGGAGGCTTTTGAGTAATAACTGGTACTACGTGCGGGTGAATGGGCAGTGATATGTGTTTTTCTAGTCTAATAGGAGGGTTAAAAAAGGGGATCCATTGTCTCCCATATTGTTTATTATTGCAGCTGAAGTAATGACTAGAAGTCTCAACAAATTGTTTCAAGATGATAGATTTGTGGGCTATGATTTATCAAAGTGGAGCCCTCGAATAAATCATCTTTCATATGTTGATGATACCATAATTTTTGGGTCGGGTGACACGTATTCAATAAAGAGAGTAATGACTGTATTGTGTCAGTATGAACAGGTTTCTGGCAACTGATAAATAAAGACAAAAGCTTTTTTTATCTGCATGAGGTACTCCTATTGGGATTGGTATAAGGGTGAGAAAGCTAACATGCATAAAGATGGGTAATTTTCCATTACATATCTGGGATGTCCTATTTTTTATGGTAGAAAGAATGTTGCTCATTTTGCGGAACTGTTGAGAAAGATTGCAAGAAGAATTAGGGGTTGGCATAACAAATTCCTATCATTTGGGGGTAAGTATATATTGATTAAGCATGTGTTGCAATCCATACCTATCTACTTACTTGCAGTAATGAGCCCTCCCAAAAAAGTGATTAATCAAATTAATCAGATTTTGGCATCTTTTTTCTGGAGTAAAGCTGGAGGGGGGAGGCGGCAAAGGAAAGCACTGGGTAAAGTGGGAGGATCTCTGTCTACCAAAGGAAGAAGGGGGATTAGGACTCAGATCTTTGCATGATATTTCAAAGGTTATTTTTGCAAAACTATAGTAGATCTTTAGAACTTCCATAACCTCAACATGGAGTCGTTATATGTGGAATAAATGTTGCAAGAAAGATCACCTAAGTATTGCTAAATCTCATGGGGGTTCACAAATATGGAAGAAAATGGTGGATATTAAGGAGGAAGTTGAGCATGAAATTTGATGACAATTACAGGCTGGGAATTCTAATTTTTGGTTGGATAATTGGACACAGCAAGGAGCAATGTACTTTACAGAAAAAGGTGGACGAGAATATGATTGGTAGGTTAAAGACTTCATTAGTGAAGAGGGATGAGATGTACAGAAAATGCAGAATCTGATATCATTGAAGATGGTGGAGCATATTACACTAGACATTACCCCTGAGGTTGGACAAGGAGTCAGTGACTGCCCAGTGTGAATGCTAAGTAGTGATGGCCAGTTTAATACCAAATCTACTTTTGAACTAATAAGAGCAAGATGACAGAAGAGGTATTCGGTAGACTGTATGTGGATTAAAGGATTGCCATTCAAAATCAGTTTCTTTGGAAAAAGAGGATACCAACTGATAATAATTTGCAAAGAATGCATATAAATGTGGTATTAAGATGTCATTGTTGTGAAGAGTATCAACAAGAGATCATGTCTCATCTTTCTCTAACCTCTTCCATAGCCCAAAAGCTATGGAAGTTCTTTGCTTCTTGTGCAGGTCTATATATTGATGAAATGCAGCTAAACCAAAGCATACAGACATGGTGGGGGAAACAGACTAATCCAAAGCTGGAGGTGATATTCAAGATAGTCCCAATAGTGATAATATGGGAACTATGGAAGAGGAGAAATGCTAGGAGGTATGGTAAAGAAGTAAGTTTTCATAGACTCAAGGAACAATATCTGCAGATAATATATATGTTTGTGAGGAATAGGTTCTCATGGATACACTGTCAAAGGGACTGGCCTGGCATGTTGAGCATAATGCAGAACTACATACCAAGATTGTATTGCCAGCCAATGGTTTGGAACCTTCCTGAGGAGGGATGGCTAAAGTGCAATACAGATGGTGCATGTAGAGGGAATCCAGGATAAAGTTCTTATGCGTTTTGCATAAGAAACAACCTTGGAAACCTTGTGTATGCAGAAGCAAAGGTGTTGGGGGAGTTGACTAATATGGAAGCTGAGGTTAGAGCTGTAGTACAGGGGTGGAGACATTGTTGCAATACTGGTAGAGACAAGGTCATTGTGGAGACTGACTCCAGGATGCTATAGAAGATGATCTACAGAGAATGGAAGGTCGTCCTAATGGAAGGTAAAAACAAAAATAGAGGAGATACAGAAACTAATGGCAAATAAGACAGTCAAAGTAGCACATTCCTATGGAAAGCTAATCAGCTAGCTGACACATTGACAAACCTAGCTTTAGATGGGAATGGGGTCATACAGTATCAGCAGTTTCAGGATATCCGTAGCATATGCAGGAAACTTATCAACATGAATAAAAGTCAAGTCCCATCCTTGAGGATTAAAACAAGAAAGATAAATAATCAGGGGAGGGGAGAGTCACACGAAATAAATAATAAACCAGTAACAATCTCACATACAGGAGGCAATACTATAGGCAACATTCAAGATTGTGGTTTGTAGAAATACAGGAGAGATAAGTAGCACAACTATACAGTTTACTGGGTTTTCACAGTCTAGCTACTTACAATACGAGCTAATACTTACACAAAATGGACTATGAAAAATAAAAAAAAATGTGTTATAAAAATTCACAAAATTAGGTGCCCCAAAAAGTGACCTTTACAGCCTCATCAGCACAGCATGCTAAGAAGGAGGTTTCTTGTCAGCATCCCTATAGTTGTAAGGAAAGGACCAAGTGGCTGGTGAGAACATCAAAGCAATAGCAATATAGAGGGAGGCAAGATTACTCACCGGATATGGATGAAGAATGTGAGCCTGATCCCTTGCTTAGAAGAGATGCGGATGACAACAGATCTGACTATAAATGGAGGACACAAGATAAGAAGAAAATTCAAATGAAGGTACAGAGAAGGGAGACAAAAAGACGACGATGCTTACCCTTAATGAAGGTTGGACGTACACTGGATGACACATCGCAATGGGATCGGAGACCATGGAGGAGAAGAACAAGATGAACAGGAATTTCCACAGGTTTAACATTGGGAAGGTTTTGGAAACTTCTAGGAGAAGAGTAGATGAGTGGACTAGTGCGCTAGCTAGAGTGTACTTAATAGGGTGGGCCGGTTTTAAAGGAATGAGATGTATTGGGCTTTCCTATTTTGTATACAAATCGTGTAAAATGTTATTCTGCTTTTCAATAAAATGAGCAACTGAGCTCGAAAATTTATTTTAAAAAAAAAGTATTATTCTTTTTTAATAAAATGGCTTGGCCTCTTGGATTCAAAAAAAAAAAAAAATTAGGACCTCAACAAACGTGTGGTGGCCATTTATATAGGTTTAATAGTTCTTACTATATATGATGGAATTCTAATTAATCAAGTATTCATAATTTTTTAAAAAGATTTAAAAGAGAATAATAAGAAATTACAATTGCCCTTTATTAAAAAAGACTATACAATAGATAAAATAAATCATTTACTATTTTTCTAAAATAATTATCATTTCAATGTAGGATTTTAAAATTAATTAAAATTATAATTGTCACTTAAATTTAGGATTTTAAAATTAATTAAAATTATAATTATTAATGAGAGGTAAGAATTCCTAATATTTAGTAATTTTAAATTGACAAAAAAGCATCCTTAAGTTTCGAAGTTACACTCCTTTTTCGTTTTGACTTTCGAAAAAGAATCATGATTGGGAAAAAACTATTACAAGGATAAATCTGAAAGAAGCTTATTTTAATATGGAAAAAGGACATTCTTCTCTTCAATGTGAATTCTTTTCTATAAGGTATTTAATTTTATTTTTATTTATTTTAGTCTGAGGTAATTTGTGTATTGATAAGTGATAAACATGCATTTGTTTTTTGTCTATATTCTTTTGATTAAATTTTCTTGCTTCTTAATTGCTAAAACTATTTAGCTCAAATATCTATTTTATTGTCATTTGTTACTTTTTTGCTAATTTTGTTTTTCGTGTATATCATTTTATTTGATTGATATTAGATATATTTATAAATTCTTGGATGTATTTTTATTGATTGATATGAAAAACACGTGCACTAAACTAGTAATTATCAAATATTTAAAAGACATAAAAAATTATAATTAAAAATAATTTTTTTGACTTTTGAAATCTAATAATACTACATAAATTGAAATGAAAAAATACATACAATACTCAATTCTCATCAAATATTTTCTTTTTTCCCTTTCCTTGTGTCGAGCCACTTCCACCTCCCCAGAGAAATGAACCTTTTGATTTTATACTATTAGTCATAGATGTACTTTTTTAATATTTATTTAAGCTAAATTTTAATTATAAGTCATAACTCATAACATAATAGGATTATTTTGAATTAATCTGATATTATGTTACAAGTCATAAATGATTGTATATTCTTTTTTTTTTCATCATCTTTATTGTTTTAATTATATTTTTTTTTCTTTCATCATTTTTATTGCGTCTAAGTAATGAACTATACGTGTTTTGCACATATGCATTGCGTTATTTAGTAATAAATGTATATAAAAAATTATTGTGTTTACAATATACTGTTAAGTACAAAGATTTAAAAAATAACATAAAATTTTAAGAAAAAAAAATATATTTAAAAGAAACATGATAATTTGCCATCATATTAATAATTAAGGAGCAAAACTAAATTCAATGAACAAAACTTTGACATCAATATCAAAAATCAAGATTGTATTGATGTTAATATACGAATACACATATTAGGAAAACTCATTAGGAATCTTACGTAAATATTCTATATATTAAAAAAATATTTACTATCTATAATAATAACAATTTTTTTCGTTGAACACTATAATAAATTTATAATGTACAATTTAGATACGTATATAAAAAACTATTTCTAAAGCATATACAATGCAAATATATAAACATATATAATGCAAACATATATAATACGATATGAGTAATTGTGGATAGGATGACTAAATCAGTTCACTTCTTGGCAGTTAAGACAATTAACATTGCAGAAAATAATGTTAGAGTGTATATTCGTGAGATTGTGAGGTTGCATAGGGTTCCCTTGTCTATCATCTCAGACAGAGGAGTTCAATTCACATCCCAATTTTGGAGATCTTTCCAGAAAGGACTTGGCTCAAAGATGAATCTTAAAATGCACATCCCCAGATGGCCAGGCAGAGTGCATTGTCAGACCTTGGCAAATATGTTGAGAGCATGTGTCCTTGGCTTCAAAGATAATTGGGATGATCATCTACCTCTTATAAAATTTAAATATAATAATAGTTACCATGCAAGTATTCAAATGTCCCTCTATGAAGCCTTGTATGGGAGGAGATGTAGATCACCAATTGGGTGGTTTGAAGTTGGTGAATCCAAATTGATTAGGCTTGGTCTTGTTCATCTACCTATGAAGAAGGTGAAGGTCAATAGAGAGAGATTAAAGACTGCATAGAGCTATCAGAAATCTTACACTAACATGAGAAGAAGAGATTTAGAGTTTAAGGTGAATGATTGAGAATACTTGAAAGTGCCACCCACAAAAGGTGTTATGAGATTTGGGTAGAAGGAAAAGTTGAGTCCTTGATACATTGTTCCTTACCAGATAGTAAAGAGGATTGGTAATGTAGCTTGTGAATTGGAGTTACCTTACGAATGAGCCACTATTCATCCGGTGTTTCACATCTTGATATTGAAAAAGTGTTTGGAAGATCCTTCATTGGTAGTTTCCATTGATAGTATTGGGATTAAAGATAGCATGTCCTATGAGGAGATTCCAGTTCAAATTCTTGATCGTCAGGTTTGCAAATTGAGGACGAAAGAGGTAGCCTCAGTTAAAATCCTATGGAGAAATCAATTTATTGAGGAAGCCACATGGGAAGCTAAGGAAGATAAGAAGGCTATATAAACGCATCTATTCGTGCCAAATGATGAGAACGTTGAAGGTAATGTCCTTACCTTTGATATTGATTTATCTATCTTTGAGTTGATTGTTGATTTGTCTAGAGAGTTTGATTGGTTGTTTGAATGTGTCTTGATAGTCATTCGTGTCTCAATTCCGTCTCTAGTTACTCATCATCTGAGGACGAATGATTTCAAGGGGAAAATAATGCTACACCCTAAAAAAGTACCAAAATATCTATGGATGTAAGATTTTCCACACAACGTATCATTCCAAACTTTTTTGGTAAATCCAAGGCCGAAATCATGATCAACGTGAAAAAATAGGTGGGACAGTGGTTCCCATCAAATTTTAGGCTAATTGAATCAAAAAATAACTTTTCAGAGTGAAAATCGTAGAACTAGAAAAGTGAGAGACCATTCCACATCGCAGAGGAGCCTTGAAATAGGTAAAAAAAATAAATAAATCAATTTTTGACGGTCTCAGATGGTTATCGAAGGTTTTCATTAAATAAATTAAAAAAAACTAAAATGAACCCCTCAGCGAGACGTGGAGAGGGTCCATCTTAATTCAAATTCGTGCAGTTTTAATAAGGGGCACTTCAAACTTTTTTCACTCCTCCTATACTTAATCCACGACTGATATAGGTCGTTTTCAACTTTAAAAGGATTTCTAAACTCATTCCTAAGTTTTTTCACGCACTCTGACTAATGACTAGGGCTAAAGAGAGGAGAAGAGGCTAGGGTTCAAAGAATTCAAGCAAACTTGTTATGAATTGATTGTCCGGTCTTCATCCCAAGTATGTAAGGCTAACCTAAAACATGAAATTATTCTTCCACATGCCCCTAAGATTTGTTATAGGTTGATTGTGAATGAACTGAATCTCTATTAAGGTTTTCTTGAGAATTTTCTTGAATAATATATATTTTACTTAATATTTCATAATAAATGTTCTTATATATTTGTGTCTTGTGTTGACACCAATTTTGACCTTCCAAATATAAATTAATTAGTGAGCTTCTTGAATTTTTCAATGATTTAAAATAATTCTTCAAAAAAATGCGAAAAAATATTTTTTGAGTAATTTTTAGATATTATATACTTTATACATGTTTTAGAATTATTATGTATTCAATTATTACATGTTTTTAATTTTTCAAAAGTCTTTCCAAAGGATTTTTAATCTTTTTTTAATTATGAATTATTTTTCAATTAGTTGAGTTAATTATTTTATTTTGCTAATTTTAAAAATCTCTTTAATTGATTAATATTAAATTAGTCTTATAGCCAACTTGATTAGTTAACTCAATTTGGCTATTTAAATTTCAATATGACCGAAATTGTTATATTAATGTGGTCAAATCTTCAATAGTATTTTCCTATCCTCAAACTCATTTTTTTAGACCAATTTAATCATTTTTTGGACCAATTCCTTGGCCCAATTAACCTTAAACTAGGCGGCCCAACCTTTTCATTCAACTTACAAAAATATAATACAAACAACTAAAAAATTATAAAAATATACAACTTATATTTATATAGTTTCATATAATTTCTACTCTTTTAAAAAATTACAAAAATTTCTTAAATGATACAAACTGCAACACTTATTGATATAAATTACATTCCTTACTTCTCCATGTATCATAATTAAAATCCGTTAATACTCCTACGTTTTTTTACATGTATCACAGATTTCATTTTTTGTATATAAAAGAAGAAATTTTTGATAATTCTGAAAAATTTGATATTAATTAGAATTATGTCTAAAAAATATGATATTTATAGGGGAAAATTCATATATGTAAAATAAAAAAGTTTGCTTTCATAAAATATAGCCCACTTTTCGTTTACATAAAAATAGCCAAAATCAGTTCAATTACTATGTCCAAAATTGACCCAACTATTAAGATCATGATTAGACCTTGCCATAGGCCCAATTACATAGCTGGCATAGCTATTTTTCTTTCTTAAACTCAAAATCGGCCTAGCTATTTTTTTCTTCTTTTTTTTTCTTTCTTATTTTCTTTTCCTCTCCAACACCTGATTTATTTTTTTAAAAAAATAAACTTATTTTTTTAATTATTTTTTACTGTATTTTCTAAAATAAAAAACATCTTTTTTTAAGAACTCTTTCCAATATTTTTTTATTGTGTATATATAATATACTGATATTATATAAATACTTATGTTATGTATATATACGTATTGATATTATACTGAGGGTTCCCAGGATACAGCCTCTCTACTTAGGTAGTGGTAAGGTCTGCGTACATCATACCCTCCCCAAACCCCACTTGTGGGATTTCACTGGGTATGTTGTTGTTGTTGTTGATATTATATAAATGTGTATAAACTTGTATTAATATTCTATAAATAGTTATGTAATATATTAACATTGTATAAAATTGTGTGTTAGCATATATCAATATTATAAAAATAGTGTGTAAATGTGTATCAATATTATATAAATTATATATAAACATGTATCAATATTATATAAATAGGTAGGTAATGTTTCTTTTTTCCAGAAAAAAAAAGAAAGAAAACTTTTACTTGTTTTCATGTATTTTATTGGGCAACATTATTTTTTATTTAAAAAAAATTACTTTTATTTTATTACAGTTTAAAAAAAAATCATATTTTTTCTCATGTAAAATTATGTACAATCATATATCAATATTATATAAATAATTTGTAAACTTGTATCAATATCGTATAATTATATACAAATGTGTGTCGATATTACATAAATAGGTATGGAATATA
>DF359386.1:12276-42505 GCA_000787875.1 Solanum virginianum
CAGACATAATTCTAACATCAGAAATTTAAATGAGACTTTCAATTTCTTTCACTCCAGTTTGAGATATACAATTGAAAGAATATTTGGAGTTTGGAAAAATAGATTTGCTCTCCTACGTTCAATGTCATCTTTTAAATTCAACACTCAAGTTCATCTTTTTACAACTACTATGGCTATACATAATTTCATATAACAATGCTCTACTACGATAAAAAAGACTAATAATTATGCCAACGAAGACACCATCACAAAAATCAAAAAAGCAAATCCAGCCTTTTGGTAATCTTCAAAAATACAAGACAGATCTTCTACTAGTATGGAGACATTGCGTGATAAAGTTAGAGCTAAAATTATTGAGATTTTTGTGATGCATGAAGAACTAATTATTTTTGTCATTAATTTTTTTCATATGTAGTGATTTAATTTTTGAAAAAAAGTATGTATTCATTTTTGTTTGATGTTCTTAAGTAGTATTTATATTATTTAAGTAATATATCACTATTTAATATTTTTTTACTGTATTTGTATATATAAATATAGATTGAAAATTTTAGAGTACGTAATTTTTAATTAAATAAAAGAAATTAATTAAAAATATTATAATAGATATTTAAAACAAATTTTCTCTATAAATTGATTTGAGTGATAAAAGTCCATTGATCGATGTCCATTTTGGTCATTTGGCTCAAAAAACACTTTCTGAAAAAAAATTATCCATACACAATTTGTTTATCAAAAGCACTTTTCAAATAAATTTACCAAACACAAATTACTTATTTTAAAAGCATTTTTAAAAAAAAATCATTTTATAAAAATGTTTCTCAAATAAGCACTAAAGGACAAACACATAAGGAAAGAAGTTTTTGTAGCTAAAGCGCACACTTGAAATTAATATGGATTAGTAAAAGAAAGAAAAACCCAAAAATAGCCCGGGAAAAACGTGTGCGCGCGAAAGACTAGAAAACTGTTGTAACTTAGGTTAACTATCTCACCCACTCTTAAGCAAAAATATGGTCAACCGGGTTTAATAAGAGAGACACGTCCATATTTCCCCTCTTCCCCAAAAGAAAAATTGATTCATGATCAAAAACCCTCTGGAACAAGAAATCAAGGACCAAATACACGAGAGAGTAATTTCTTTCCATTTTCAGCTCACCAAATCAAAACTGCAAACAAGAAAACACAAGCTATATTTCTAGCAGTAGAATCACACCAAAACAACCACTCCATGCATAACTACAACATTTCCTGTCATCTCAACATCATGAATTCACTTACTCTTACCAAAATTAACATGACTTCCTCCTCCTCATCCTCCTCATTCTTATTTACACATTTCAGTTTGTTTCTCTTGCCAGAGATACAAATGATGGAAATATTCCTGGCCCTTGTTGTTTTCATCGCTATACATTCTTTAAGGCAAGCAAAGAAACAAGGACTACCAAACTGGCCACTCGTAGGGATGTCACCTTCTTTGATTTTAGGTCTTCGGAAAGACATGTATGAGTGGATTTCTGATGTTCTCTGCCGGATGAACGGGACATTTACATTCCGAGGTCCGTGGTTTACCAACCTCAATTGTGTGGTGACTTGTGATCCCCGGAATCTTGAGTATCTTCTCAAGACAAACTTCTCAAATTTCCCAAAAGGGGACTACTTCCGTAGCACTGTCAGAGACCTCCTTGGAGATGGAATATTCAGTGCAGATTATGATATTTGGCAGAAACAGAGGAAAACCGCTAGCATTGAATTCCATTCAGCTAAGTTTAGGAACATGACAACAGATTCATTAGTGGAGCTTGTTCATTCTCGCCTTTTACCTGTTTTGGAAGACTCAATCAAGCAATCAATCCCTATTGATCTTCAAGACATTCTCCTTAGGCTCACATTCGATAACGTCTGCATGATTGCCTTTGGGGTTGATCCAGGGTGTCTCCACCCTGATTTACCCCAAATTCCGTTCGCCAAAGCTTTCGAATCAGCAACAGAGGCAACCGTTCTCCGCTTTGTCACTCCCACGCTTGTCTGGAAAACCATGAGGTGCCTCGGATTAGGAACAGAGAAGACGCTGAAGCATTCCCTGAAAAAAGTGGATGAATTTGCTGATGAAGTAATCCGTACAAGAAAGAAAGAGCTTTCTTTAGCAGATAGCAAACAGAGATCAGATCTTTTAACAGTGTTCATGGGGTTAAGAGATGAACAAGGAAGGCCGTTTTCAGATAAGTTCTTAAGAGATATATGTGTGAACTTCATTCTAGCTGGAAGAGATACTTCTTCAGTTGCATTAAGCTGGTTTTTCTGGCTATTGGATTGTAATCCAGAGGTTGAACAAAAGATTTTAGCTGAGATTTATAAGATTTTGAATGAAAGGGAGGATCCTATTGATCAAAGTCCATTGATTTTTAAGCCAGCAGAGATCAAGAAAATGGAGTATCTACAAGCTGCTCTTTCTGAAGCGCTCAGATTGTACCCTTCTGTCCCAGTTGATCACAAAGAGGTAAAACTTTTCTATATTCAACATAAAATTATCATTTCTTAAACTAGAGTAGATATTTACCAACACCTTCATTCTAACTCATACTATCACCATTAATTGGGCATTTGCCCATGAATTTTTTCTACTTTTTTCCTAAATAATTACTTCCTCCGCACAGTATTTAAGAAAAAAAGAAACGTTTTAAAACTTGTGATCTAAAATTATTCGTAGATATTTGTGTAATGAAAATAATTTCATTAAGGATAAAAGAGGAATTTTAAAGGTAAATTGTTTCTAATTAGAATAAAGTAACATTCTTTTTAATACGAACCAAAAAGGAAAGGTGCCACATGGGACACAGAGGGAGTACCATTTTTCATTTTGAAAACAAAAACTGCTTTATTCAAATACTCATAATTTTCATGGCCAAAAGGGGGCTAAATTTTAAAGCAAAATTACACAAGTCTTGATTTTCTTAAGCTGTTTAATTTTCTGTTTTGACCATAAGAGGAGTAAGTTTGCTTAGGGTCTTTAATTAGTTCAAGTATACAATTTTTTAGTGGAACTGAGATATTAATGTTTAAAGAAAAAGGGGCGTTGCTTCCTGGAAATGTTTTATGAACATTTGGGCATCAAAGTTCCAAGATTAGAAACATTAAAAGCCGTACATTACCCCATGCATTATTAAAGTCAGTTATAAGAACCAAATTTAAATGTAACTAACATATCAGAATTCAAAGGACAAATTTAAGGTCTTTAGTAGTATAACAGCAACACAAGAAATCTTAATGCTATTTTCCCGTAAAGCTTGGTGTTACTTTGTACCACCTGCAAAAAATTTTAATAGCTCAGTTGGTTGATTGCTCGAATTTTCACCTTGTTGGTGGTGGTTTCGATTCTCCACCTTGTAATTCCCAATCCCCATTTTTAAAAAAAAAATAAAATAACAATAAAAATACTACACCACCTACAAGTTTATTTATTAGAAAGATTGTTATCAGTTTCATTATTTATAGCTCACACATAAAAGTGATGTGTAGGTTGTTGAAGACGATGTTTTCCCAGACGGGACGGTATTGAAGAAGGGGACAAAGGTGGTGTATGCAATCTACACAATGGGAAGAATGGAAGGGATATGGGGTAAAGATTGCAGAGAATACAGACCAGAGAGGTGGTTGAGAGATGGGCGGTACATGAGTGAACCAGCATATCGCTTTACTGCCTTCAACGGAGGACCTCGCCTTTGCTTAGGCAAAGATTTTGCTTACTATCAAATGAAATTCACCGCTGCATCCGTCCTCTATCGTTACCATGTCAACGTAATTGAATGTCATCCAGTTATGCCCAAAATGGCTCTCACTATGTACCTTAAGTATGGACTACAAGTCAAACTCTCCCCCCGTCATCAGTCTCAACTTCCTCTAAACAATAAATACTAGTATTGATTATATAATGTGTACCTTCCTTTCTCTATTTTTTGTAATTTAATTCAGTCATATAACGACACATCCTTGTATTGACAAGAAACAAACCAAAATGGTAAGGATACAGACAAAGATTGAATTAGGTACATAAGGTGAGTGATTGCAATAATTTATTCTGTGTTGATTGCTATAATTCTTTAATTTTGATATACATTCTTTCAGTTTCATGCTAATTTCACGTTCACAAATATGTAGACATAGTTGGTTACCCGTATTGGATAGATAAAAGTAGCATGACCAACAAATTTTATATCTTATAATTGTAACGGAAGTTATTGATTGTACTATAAAAAGAAATTGCCCCAAAGCTACTTTAAATAGGTAGGAAATAAAGTTTGAATTCACAAACTAGATGTTTTTATATGTAGTTTTTACACGATATAATCCGATCTCTCCACATTCTTTCACGTTTGATAACTGTAGGTTATCAGAAGAAATATGGCAACACTTAAACTCTTCTTATCTTTTTCTCCTAACTGGGTTGGATCTCCTAATCAGGTCGAATCAGTCCACATGAGTGCCTAAATTAAATATCCAACTTCTTCCACTTTGCACATGATGAACTAGATCTAGGTCAACACCATATATATAACACACATAAGTCATATGAAAAATATTTATGCGACTTATGAACATTAAGAGCTACAAATTTTCATAACCTATCAAGGTTGTACATAAGCTCAACATAAGAATTCACTCTCATGCAAAAAGAACTAACTATAAATATAAGAATCATATTACTCAAAGCACTCTAAACATCATTTGCTATTCAATAGCAAATTATCCAATTCTTCATCCTTAAAAGAGTTGAACTTGAATTTATGTTTAATTTTATATCATTAACACCCTTATTTCCACTTGAATTTTTTTAGACATACACCTCATAGCCAAATAACTATTGCTATTATGACATGCTAAAGTAGCAACGCCCGATTGAAACTACAAGAAAAGTTAAAGATCAAAGGGAATTTTTATGAAAAATTAATTTTACTTTTCGGGTCTCATAAAATGAATAAGTAGAGAATCACTTTTTTTTATTAGCATTTGGTCGCTAAGCACACGCGATATGAAATATGTGTAATGGTATTCTTACCTTATACTAGTGCATGTATCTCGTCGTTTCAATTACTCAACGCCGTAAGATCTTGGTCTAGATGTCTCTAGATGATGTCTAATCCAATTTCTCTTCTCAATGATCCTTAAATCCACATTCTCAAAAAAATTAATATTTGGATTACAAGATCTATAACGTTGTGGTTGTACTCAAAGTCATATCCTTATATTCTCAACATAAGAGGCGATTGTTCGTATGAGAATCAATCTCGCGATTTGTTCGACATACTTTATCAATAAAACACATAATCACATACGTACGAGATATGAATATAAATTCAAGAGTCTTATATTGATGAAAATATTATATCAATCAAGTCTTATTTTACAATACAAAAATATTATCATACCTTATGCAGACCCGGAACCATAAGATATTTCTCCAACAAGTTTTTAGATATCGCCTTTGTAAAAGAATTAGGTATCATTTCTCATGTAAGAATATATTATAAATTTATTTCTCCACATGCTGCTATGTCTCTCACAAAGTTATATTTGACATCAATATATTTTGTCTTGTTGTGCTACTTCAGATCCTTCGTGTACGCAATAACTTCGTGACTATCACAACATAAAACTATGGAACCTGAGAATTCTTTGAAATATTTAAATTCTAACAGAATTTCTTCAACCAAACAACTTCTTATACTGCAAATACACAATCACAAATTCAGATTTCGTCATTTAAAGTGTTGTGCAAATTTTTTTTACTCTTCCATGAAATACCATAACCATTAAATAAAAAGCATAGTCAGAGATCAATTTTTTTATCATACTGATCACCAACCCAATCAATCTTTGTCCAACCTCTTATGAATAAATTAGATCACTAATTCATAGTGAATAATTTGCAGTTTCTTTTTGGTATCGAAAAAATTCTCTTTACAGCTTTCCAACAATCTCTTTCAGGATTAGATTGATATGTGCTAACCAGCCTTACGACATTATAAATGTTGGAGTGAGTACGCATCATAGCATACATGAAGCTCCCAGCAAAATTAGAATATGCAACTCTAGACATATTTTTCTTTTTCTTTTCAATCTTGCACATATGTCAAGGCTTAAAGTCTTGCTATAGGAATATCTATGAGTTTTTTTTATATATGCTTTTTGAAATAAACTACATTTATTTTTGAAATACTCTCTTTAGATCTTAACACCCAATATATAGTCTGTTTTTGTCACATCCCAAAATACTCTCTAGATTTGACTCACAATCGCTAACACCATCTGTCGAAAGAACAAAACATCCATACACTTATTCAAATTATCTAGGCACTAAGATAAAATTTGTGCGACTCCAAAACTCATGAATACTCATGAAAATGGAGTAGCTATCAAACCAAAATCATATATCAACCTATGAAAGAAAACACTTACTTAACAAAACATCTCTAGCCCAAATCCTACAACGAAATCATACTGGCTATATAATTTGTCTATCCTTGAGTCGCATGGAGTTGCTTATACCTCTTACAAGTTCACTGACCTAGCCATGAAGTGGTGTAGATCAATTTTGGCTCTTCAACCTATTAGATCTCTAGTCATGACATGGAAGTAGTCTATAGGGGTATTCGTGGAGTGGTTTGCACCATATAGCCTTTGGGACTGCCGCCGAGATAAGTTCGACAGACTTTAGCAGGGTTTTATGTCAGTTTCAAACTATGAGGTTGTAAGGACCTAGACTTCGTAAGGCCTTAATGGTGTATGAAATTTGTTCTGGCAAGTGTTTGACCAAGCTGAGACCAAATGGGCACCTCCACGGGCTGTGTGGAGGAACCTTGAGCTGGCCTTTGGCCTTGTATGTAGAGTGTTAACCTTATGTTGGAGCTCAAGACCAAGGCATTCATCATATGAACATGACATGGCTTGTGTGACACTTAACTGGTCATGTGGTGGATCGTGAGAGTAGCCTTGTCCTTGAAAACTATATTTTGGCCCAGACACTTAAGACATGAACCTCACATGGGCCATATGACCCCTACACGGGTCGTATGGTGTGCCGTATGGGTGTTGGTCCAGAAATTTTCTTAGTACAGAATCACGGTCTTGGAACTTAATCATTGGAGAATTTTACTAAGTGAATCCACATGGATGGCTATACGGTCCATGTGACCTCTGCATGGTCTGTGAGGCCCATTTATGGGACCCCTGACAACTTTTTGACATCTATTTTATTAATGGATTTCTTGTAATTTTAGCCATTCCTAAGGGTTGTTTATGACTTTTTAACCTATCCTAAGCCTCTCAAATGACCTATACTCTTCTATATATTCTCATTCAAATTCAATTCATATACTTAAAATTATTCAAACTCTCGTCAAAAGAACTCCCTTCAAGTGAGCCTTAGAGAATTGGCTTGGAGCTTAAGGAAGGGTCTTCTTCTTCAATCTATTTCTTCTTGGTTATCTAAGGTATGTGGGGTTGATTCATGGTCCCTTTAAACTATGAAGACCCCAAACTCTTTTACACTTGATTTTATGAAATTGAGCTTATAAAGTTTGATTTAAGCATGGGTAATGTAAATTGAGATTTAAATGTGGGTTTATTTATGGATTTACTTGAATTTCATATTGTATTGTTGATTTAGGTTTGAATATCTATTTCCCATACTATTCTCATATTATTCATGGCATATGCATACATGAGTATTGGTTTTGATGAAGATTATTCAGTAGGTTAAGCCTACCTATGTTTATGAATATGATTTTGATCAAAATATGATATGACTCTTTCGAAAACTCCGAGTGTCTACACCATCTTGTTTATAAGTGAATGAGCGATTCCTATCTATGAAAGTGTGAATTGAAGTATGATTTGGGTTTTGAGCCCAAGTGTGCATGATTATGAAGAATGTTTGGTTTTTAAATATAAGTATGAGTTAAAATGATATAAAAGCGCTTATGCCTCTTTTGAAAGCACATATATGTATATAAAAGAATATATATATATATATATATATATATATATATATATATATGAGCTATGTGTCAGCATAGGTATATGGTAACCTTTATCAATATGATTGGGTCGTAAGGTATGGTTACAACTATTATATGATATGATAAGGAAATCCTTCCAAAATGATCGGGTCGTAAGGAAGGTGGCCATCACACTGAAATGACTAGGTCGTAAGGTGTGGTGTTGATTACCTTTGACAAGTAATCTTCTCTCACCCAATGAGACGCTTTCATCAGGCAAATTCATGTAATAGCTTGCATGAGTTTGAGATGTCAGTTATGGTCACATCCCCTCTATACGAAAGTATTATGGCATTGCATGCATAATGGATTTCATGACATATTGATATATCACTGTTCTTCGCTTATATACTTCTTTCTAAATTATGCCCTTGATATCTAACATTGAATGCAGGTTTAATAAGTTGATATGCATTGCATGACCGTATACTTAGTATATTCAAATCTACTAACACATACTTTTTCTTACATGATCTAACTATCTAGGGGCCAAATACTATATCCATCCACCTTTTGATGACTAGTCAGGTTCATGAAAGTTGTTATCGTGAGTCCTATCATACAAGGACAAGCCATCATCCATCTAGCTATTATGTTGCTACCGCCTATGTTATATTTACTTTGAGGGTAAGCCCGGGACATGTCTTGTCCTCCGTCCTATTCTATGATAGAGGCATTGTTGGACAACGTGTAGACTCTTGTACAAATATATGCTATTTGTTGCTATTTGGAGATTATGGTTATGGTTATCTATTGAATGTGGATATTATAATGTTTGTTATGTTATGGTGTGGAAATATGAAAGGTCCTAAGTCCCGATCTATCCCCATAGCATGAGTCATACTTACCCACCCCTTAGCTTCTATGTGCTATGTGATATGTGCTATGTGGATCATGTTAATCCCTATCCTTGTAATATCCTTATAGCGTGAGTTCTACTTTCCCATCCCTTAGATTTATGTGGTTACTACTTCTTTATGCACTTCTAAATCCACTACAAGAAAATAGGTCTTTAACAAGGGGAAATTCCATTACTAAAAGTATAAATTCGATCGTTATTAGTCAATAACAACTAGTAAAAATTTCATCATCATCCATCATTAAAAGCTCCACCGTTAACAGTTTAACGACCGGATTAAATTTGGTCATTAAAAAACTTTTAACGATGATAAAAATCCAATTATTATACCTCTTTTTAGCAACTAAAATTTTCCTTCACTAATTGATATTCTAGTTATAAAAAAAAGGCAAGCCCAGTGCACTTCCGGGGAAAGGCCCGACCACAAAGATTTGTTGTATGTAGCCTTACCTTGCATTTCTGCCTGAGGATGTTACCAAAGTTTGAACCCATGACCTTCTGGTCATATAACCACAACTTACCAGTTACTCCAAGGCTCCCTTCAGTTCTAATTATTAAAACTTTAATTATAACCATAAATCAGATTAGCAAAAGTGCATACACACACACAAGTACATGCACACATGAAAACATACAAATTGAATATATACATATTAAATTTCATAGTTAACTATAAAGAATGATATTATGTAACGTTACAAAAATAAAACATACAAATTGTATGATATTATATTTTTGACTCTTAGTAAAAGAAAAACTAGAATATCTTTAAGCAATTTCTTAAATATGAAATGCATTCTTCCTGTGCTTCAAAAATTTTCCGTTGCTTATATATCTTTACCTTTCTTTGAGGATAAGTTCTTCAAACTGCATGATCTGTCAAAAGATAAGTATATAAACTTCATGTAAGGTTATTAATAACACTTCTAATTACTATTATCTTCTTTTTTCTTTTTTGAAAAATCAAAAATTAATTACAATGAAATATAATTTTTTTTCTATTCTCACAACCAAATAAAAAGAAAGTTGAGCTTTCTAGTTGTAGACATAAAGTTGTTTGTTTTGTATTTTGCACCTTAAGTTATTAACTTTTTACACATTGATTCGTGGACAAAACCCCTCAACTTCTTTTAGTTTCACTTTTTATACTAATAGTATTCACCTAATATAAATAATTCAATATAATTAAAATATTATGAGATACAAATAAATTATATCATCTTAGATTTTAATAAAAAAATCTAAATTTCTTAATCAATTTAGTAGTTGATTATATGTCATGTAAAACTTTATAAATTGTCTGTTTGTAAAATTTCACTTTATACTTTTCTAACTCAAACAAATGATTTTTCTTTGTATGCACCTGTTAGTGTCACAACCAATAATTAGAAAAAAGTCAACACAATATATATTTTTAAATTAAAAAAAATTATTATTGAATATTAGTTCTTAAGTCTATTGATTGAGGTAATTTGCAAGTGGAGAAACATCTATATTCTTGAGAAAATTACTTACTACCAAATTTATTTAACTTTTCTACTTAAATTATTCTCATAAACTCATAATTATTATTTGATATTATTAATTCTATTTTTAATTTTTTGTTTCATTATAATTTTTTATTTTGACAATCTACTTCATCTTTCATCTTTAAAAAGGTCAAGTAAAGATGAATAAATTGTCTCTCAAAATAAAAGCATATAGAAACTATATCAAGAAAATACTTAAGTTTAAAAACATTGTGCCAAAAAAGATTATAACTAAATGTTTTTACAATATTTTAAAATTTTATATAATTGGCTATAATAAGAATGATGGATAGATTTATTAGAAAATAATACATTAATATTTTTTCTTTTTATTAAACTTTTTTTAATTATGAAATAAGAAAAATTATAAAAGATGGAGGATTCTTATCAGAATGGTTAATATAATGTCACTTGTTATACTTATAAAATGATTTGGTCTAATCTTTTTGCATCATATTAATTAAAATACATTTTTATACTAACTAACATGTTTTAACTATGAGATGTTATGCTTTTAATGATCAAATTTATCCCCTCGTTAATGTTATATTAAATTTTTTCTTTGACAATCGAAAAAAATTTGATCACTATAATATATTTATAACGATCGGAAAAAAATTTGGTCACTATAAGTATATTTATAATGACCGAAAAAACTTTAGTCGCTATAAGTATATTTATAACTACTGAAAAAAATTTAGTCGCTATAAGTGTATTTATAACGGTCAGAAAAAAATTTGTCACTATAAGTGTATTTATAAAGACTGAATTCATTTCCTTTTGTTAAAAAATGGTCGTTAAAAGTCTTTTTTCTTATAGTGATCGATGATGTGAATGTGGATACTTTAAGGTTTGTTTGGGGACTCTCGGGTTCCTATTCGCCATGTCACTCCTAGAACCAAGGTTTGGGTCATGACAGAGGCTAGATTTCATACATTCAAGATATACCTTTTCCAACATCCTTATGGAATTCAAGATGATTCAGCACATAGCCAATGGGTTATCTTCTGGAGGCCACAACTTCCTTAGTTCTGGATGGGTACACATTTTAGAGTATGGTGGATCACACTTTCATGGTAGAGTGCATTAGATATGATAGATAGGGTGGCAGAAAAAGCTTCCATCGGCACGCCAATTTAGTGGACCTCCATCTCGAGATGAAGAGTTCCAAAGGTAGGGCCATCAGGATCGAGTAGTCTATGCAACCATCACTGTATTTGATAGTATTGATAGATCTAAATCTACTTAACAAGCTGAGAAAGCTCTTATAGTGCTCCCAGGCATGGTGGTATTTTAGAAAACTCGTCTCATAGACAGGAGCTCAGTGCTTGTTATAGTTGTGATAAGATTGTGCATATAGCAAGGCACTGTCCTTATCGTGCATCTTTCGCCCAGGCTTGAGGATCTTAGCCAGCCCGTCCAGCTCTAACACCAGCACCAAGAAACACCTCTTAGGGCATGAGGGGTTGTACTAGGGGAGGTTGTGTTACAAAAAGAGATAGAGCCTATAGAGGCCCACAGGCTAGTGGTGGGCATAAAGTCTACAATGCTGTCCCAGATAGATCTGAGGTAAACCACTTCTCATGTGCTTCACAATTCCCCATAATCATAATTTCCATATATCTCAAAATCTATGCGTGATTTCAAAAATCTGACTTCATATTCTCGATCAGGGGAAAAATAGAGTGGGAAATGGATATAATCCAAATTTTAGAAGACCCATAGCGAAAAATAATTTTTGCTAATTTTTCCTTATCCAATGTTTGTTTGCGCCCAGGCTGCGAAATGCCTAGGGCGCGAACTAGTGTAATGGGACTTTCGCAATTGGTTCGCATCATGCCTGGGGCGCGGACTAATGTAACATTTTCCATGGTTTTCTTATTTTGACCAAGGGCATTGGGGTCATAGCCCTATGTCTACTCAAACGTGAAACCACCCATACTTAGCCATTTTTCAACTCTATAGCTCACAAAACCCACTCTAAAACCTCTCTAAGACTTTATCAATTCTCTTATTTAAATCTAAGGATTTCAAGTTCAACTTTGGAACTCAAGGACTCATTTCAATCTCATAGTCTACTTCAAGTTTTTAAGGAATTAAAGGTTTAAGATATATGTGTCTTCATCCATGGGTCCTTTCGCCCATGTTGCCCAACCTCATGATTTCAAGTTGTATTACTTATGGGTATCTCTTATTATGAATTATGAGCATAAATTATGTTGGAGTTTTATCAAGTATTAATTGATCATGCATGAATGTCTATTTCAAGCTTACTCCATGAATTGATTTTGTCTATTGAGATTATGCATATTTTGAGCTATTAAACTATGAACTATTATGAGCTTTTGTGATGGATTTCAAGGTACCCTACATGAGGGTTTTGCTACCATATTGGTGGGTTAATTTGCATTAAGTTTACTCATCTTGTTTTACTCTTGAATTGCAGGATTTTGAACAAGTATCATGAACCCACCAGTGATTGATAAAATGACATGACAAGAATTCTCAATTTATTAACGATCTATTATATGGTTTACAAGTCAAGTGACTTTATGATGATTAAGGCTTTCAAGCATGTATTGAATTCATGATAAGTATCTGATCTTACAAGTATCTAGTTAAGCTCTATTTCAAGACTTTTACCTCTTGTGAGCCATTCATGTTAAAGTAAGGGTTCATGTATGATTATGATCTACTCTCATGTTCACGTTAGGCTCACTAGTAGAGGTAAAATATGTTTATGGGCTACTTATGTCATGTTCTTACAAGCTATTCATGTTATGATTGAAGTATGATTATTTCAAGTATTCCATGAGATTTGACTTAGCACCGATTGAGGCTTAAGATGGGGGCTCGACTCAAAGGGTCCTTATACAAAATCTTTATTCTCTAAACTATATACCACCATAGGATTATGATTCTTACCCTTGCTATACTAGTGGATCCATCTAGTGCACTTTATTATTAAATCCTTTCTAAAATGGGTCATGTTCCCGTAAGGAGGGTTGCTTCATATGAAATAGATCATGTTTGGCAAGTAGACCACCTCTTTACGGATGAGGGGTATTCATCGAGATTCTAAGTTGTAGCTCGCTTAGTCTTACTCGTGTAGGTTAAAGTCTCTTCCCATATATGTATTATATATTATGCAGTTTGAATGATTTACAAGCATGTCTTACTACAAGCATAGATCATGCATGCCTTATTGAGAATATATATCTATTGCTTATGATTATGCACTTTGAATATATTGGCCTATGTTATTGTTGCATTGTACCCCGCATACTTAGTACATTCAAATGTACTAATGCATACTCTATGCCTACATGCTATTACCATGTAGGGACTGGAGCTCCTTTTGATCATTCTCCATATGGATAGTTCGGTAATTCAGAGAAAAGCATTGGTGAGTCCTCAAGTTCGAGGACAATATCTAAGTTACTCTTGCTACATTGAGACTTCTGTATGTTTAAAATTTGTTATTTTGAGGGTGAGCTCGGAAAGTGTCTTAGCCCCGCTCCATTCTAAGTTAGAGATGTTGTTGGATGCTATGTTATGTTTATGGTATGAGCTTGACTCGTTTAGGCTTTTATGAATATCAAAGACTTTCCTTAGTCCTATTTCTCTTTTTATTATATCTTGATGATGCTTATTTTGCTTCCCCGATCGAGGATGTGTGAATGATATACTGAGAGACTTGTTTGGGGTCTCCTCGGGTTCCCCATTCACCGTGTCACGTCTAGGACCTAGGCTTGGATCATGAAGAGCTTGGTATCAGAGCATTAGGTTGTTAATGATCCTCAGAAATCCAATACACCACATCTATTTGAGTCTTATTCATGGTTGTGAAACGTGCCACAACTATGAATGGGAGGTTATGAGGCATTTTAGGAAATGTTTTACTTCTTCATGGTCTATATCGTGCTTTAGGTGTAAATATAAGGATTATTCTAATGAATAGTCTTTTTTCTTCTAGATCATGTTGATACCATGGTGAAGGCAAAGGAGAGCCCATACTCCCGAGGAGCAATTGACCCCTCCTGCTCCTCAACCTCCTCAAGATAGAGGGGTAGCACAAGAAGAGTTCTGGGATGCCATCACAATGTTGGCTTGTGCTATGACCAACCAAATGAACCAAGGGGTCCAAGCCCCTCATGCTCCTACTCCAGACTCGAGGGTGAGGGATTTCACAAGAATGAATCCATTATAGTTTCATGGGTCCATAGCGAAAGAAGATCCCTAAGAGTTCATCGATGAGGTGTATAAGTTGCTATCTATTATGGGGGTCAATTTAGAGGGAAAAGTGGAGTTAGCAGCCTACCAACTCAAAGGTGTGGTCCAAAATTTGATATACTCAATGTATAGAGAGGAGAGATGATGATGTTATTCCTTGGGAGGAGTTCAAAGCCGCATTCCTCAATCGGTTCTTTCCTATCAAGTTAAGAAAGGCTAAGATGATCGAGTTTATAAGCCTCAAGCAAGGTTCCATGAGTGTTAGGGAGTACGCCCTGAATTTCAACAAGCTTTCCAAATATGCTTCACATTTGGTGGCTGACCTAGAGCTAGAATGAACAAATTTGTGTCAGGAGTTTTCGACTTGGTTAATGAAGAATGTCGTACCTCCATGCTAGTGAGTGATATAGATTTGTCTCTGCTCATGACTTATGCCGAAAAACTAGAGGGGGAAAAGCTTAGAAAGACTAAGGGCACCATCTCCCCCTTGGGAGAAAACCTCCACTTTACCATCCTTCGCCAAGGCCTTCAACTCTAACAAGGCGGGGTCAAGGTTTATTTTTGACTTGACTTCCTCAATCAAAGAAGATTTAGAACCATCAACAACCACTACACCACCATTTTCAACTTCATCCAACCTAACCCCTGAACTTCTCTAGCCACCTCTTTGCCACCAACATCACTATGAGCTTGGCTACCCATGGACACTCTACTTAGAGCATCGGCCACAATATTAGCTTTGCTGGGATGATAATTCACACTCATATCATAATCTTTAAGGAACTCTAACCACCTTCTTTGTCTTAAGTTAAGATCTTTTTGTGTGAACACATATTGGAGACTCTTGCGGTCGGTAAACACATCAATATGAACCCCATACAAGTAGTGATGCCAAATTTCAAAGCAAATACTACGGCCGCCAATTCAAGATCATGGGTGGGTTGGTTAGTAAAAACATCAACATGAACCCCATACAAATAGTGATGCCAAATTTTCAAAGCAAACACCATGGCCGCTAATTCAAGATTATGGGTGGGATAATTTTGCTTATGCAACTTAAGTTGCCTAAAGGCATATGCTATCACCTTATCATTTTGCATCAAAACACACCCCAAACCAATTCTTGAGGCATCATAATAAACTACAAACCCTTCCAACCCTTCCTATAGAGCCAAGATAGGAGTAGAGATAAGCTTATCTTTCAAAGTTTGAAAATTCTTTTCACATTCATCGGTCCAAACAAATTTTGCCTTCTTTTGGGTCAACTTAGTCATAGGAGAACAATAGAAGAAAACCCATTCACAAACCTCCAGTAGCAACCCGCCAAACCTAAGAAACACCTAATATCCGACGGAGTCCAGGGTCTAAGAAAATTTCTTATCACCTATATCTTCTTAGGATCCACCTTAATGCCATTACCCGACACCACATGTCCTAGAAAAGCAACCTCTTTCAACTAAAATTCACACTTTTCATATTTAGCAAACAACCTCTCATCCCTCAAGATTTGTAACACCACCCTCAAGTGATTCACATGTTCTTCCTCACTCCGGGAATAAATCAATATATCATCAATAAAGACCACCTCAAACATATCAAGGTAGGATTTAAAGAGCCTATTCATGTGATCCCTAAATATAGTCGGTGCATTAGTCAACCCAAAATACATTACAACAAATTCAAAGTGCTCACACATAGTCCAAAAAGTCATCTTCCAAATATCACACTCTTTCACCATCACTTGGTGGTAGTCGGACTGAAGATCAATCTTAGAAAAGTGACTAGCCCCTTGAATTTGATCAAAAAGGTCATCAATAAGGTAGAGAGTACTTATTCTTTATAGTAACCCTATAAAGTTATCGGTAATCAATGCACATTCTAAGGTAACCATCTTTTTTCTTTACAAACAACATTGAGGCACCCCAAGGTGACTTGCTAGGCCTTGTGAAACCCTCCAACAAATCCTTCAATTGATCCTTCAACTTTTTCGACTCCGTTGAGCCCATACGGTAAGAGGGGCAGATGTGGGTTGTGTATCAAGAAGGAGGTCTATACCAGAGAGGTGTATTGGTGGGGTGGTATGAAGAGGGATATTGCCAAGTTCGTATCTAGTTGTCATAATTGTCAACTTGTGAAAGCCGAACATCAAACACCAAGTGGCGTAGCCCAAGATATATAAATTCTTACTTGGAAGTGAGAAAAAATCAACATGGATTTTGTGGTTGTATTACCTAAGACTAGGAGACACTTTGATTCTATTTGGGTTGTTGTGGATAAAATGACAAAGTTGACTCACTTTCTACTGGTCAAAACCACTTATGGTGTCGAAGATTATGCTAAGTTGTATATCCATGAGTTAGTTAGATTGCATAGGGTGCCCTTGTCTATGAGATGATGATGTTATTCCTTGGGAGGAGTTCAAAGCCGCATTCCTCAATCGGTTCTTTCCTATCAAGTTAAGAAAGGCTAAGATGATCGAGTTTATAAGCCTCAAGCAAGGTTCCATGAGTGTTAGGTCTTGGTATGAAGGTAAAGCTTAGCACAACTTTTCACCCTCAAACGGATGGCCAAGATGAAAAGACTATCTAAACTCTTGAGGATTTGCTTAGAGCTTGTGTTTTTGGAGTTTAGGATAGTTAGGATGAATATCTTCCACTTATTGAGTTTGCTTACAACAATAACTACCACTCGAGCATTGCTATGGCTCACTTTGAAGCTTTATATGGTAGGCATTGAAGATCCCCAGTTGGGTGGCTTGATGTGGGGGAAATGGCTTTGTTAGGCTCAAATTTTGTTATGGAAGCCTTGGAGAAGGTAAGGCTGATAAGGGACAGACTGAAGACAGTCGAAAGTAAACAAAAGTCCTACTCCAATATGAGTAGAAGAGATCTTGAGTTTAAGGTTGGTGATTAGGTTTACTTGAAAGTCTCACCCATGAAGGGTGTGGTCTGGTTTGGCAAGAAAGGAAAATTGAGCCAAGGTTTTTGGGTCCTTATAGAGTTTTGAGGAGAGGTTGTAAGGTTGCATATGAGTTAGAGTTGACTATAGAGATGAATATGGTTCATCCGGTCTTTCATGTGTCCATGTTGAGAAAGTGTGTAGGTGACCCAAATGTTATAGTGCCTTTAGAGTTTGTGCATGTTGTGGAAGATAATTTGACTTATGAGGAAGTTCTGGTGGAGATTTTGGATAGACAAGTGAAGAGGTTGAGAAATAAGGATGTAGAACCCGTCAACGTCCTCTGGAGGAATCAACAAGTTGAAAGTGCCACATAGAAAGCCGAGGAGACATGAAAAAGTAATACCCATATTTCTTCCACTTTACTCAATTCGAAGGTAATAACTTAATTCTCATCGATGATTTCAAGTCTTAAGTTTCAGCCCTCATGTCATTGTGCATGCATTTATGTTTATGGTAACAAATTTATGGTGATTTTTGACATTCATGTTGAGATTTTGGAACAATGATGTTTAAGTGCATTTGTTGCAGTAATGTCAGGCCGAAATCTTTATAATCACTTCTCTTACGTAGGTTTCTTTGACATTTGGGGATGAATGTTCCTAAGGGAAAGATATTGAAACACCCCTCATGTGATTCGGAATTCCCCATAATCGTAATTTCCACATATCTCAAAATCTCATAACAGTCATCCTTTAATGAAACTCCAATATAGTTCATAGTCAAGTTTGTAATAAGTAAGACCCATAAGTAAATCAACTTAGAACATACAATTTATGTAAAAAGGAAGGTTGGGCACCATGGGTGAAAGCATCCAATGGTTGAAACCCACATTCCTCGACTTTGGAGAATTCCTTAATGAGGATTTGATTGAGAACTTGAAGCTTGACTGAATTCCTTAAGATCCAGAATGAGTTTGGGACTCTTGATTTTGAGTGAAGTATTTGTCTAAGTGTTTGAGAAGGTTTTAGGAAATGTCTTGAATGATATGGAGTTGAAAAATGACTAAGTTTAGATATTTTTATGCATGGGAAGGCTTAGGCCAAAGGCCTTGGACCAAACAGGTAAAACTGGCAACAAAATAACATAGGTCCACATCTGGTCTGTGACGTGGACCAAAAGCAGAGGACATACTTAGATTGGTCTCCGATGACTGTGCATTGCGGTACCAATACAGATTGTCACTGGAATTTCAAAATTTATTTTTCACTATGGGTCCTCTAAAATTTGGGTTATACCTATTTCCCACTCAATGTTTGCCCCCCGAACAAGAATATGAAGTTGGATTTTCGATATCACGCATAGATTTTGAGATATATGGAAATTAAGATTGTAGGCATTTTCGAGGCACATTTTCGGGCACTTTTTGGGGTCGTTTCAATATCTCCCCCTTGGGAACATTCGTTCTCGAATGTCAAAGATAGATATATAAGAGAAGTAAACAAGATAGTTTTAGCCCACAAAGAATGCCATAATGCACTTAATCATCATTTAAAAAATCTCAATATAAGTTTAAAACACCATGAACTTGTCAATATAAACATGAATGCATGCAAATGATATAAGGGCTAATACATGATTCATGAGATCACATAGGAGACTTAGAGTTAGTACTTTAGGCTTGAGTACAATGGAAAAGATAGGGATACGCTTTTGTATGTCCGCTTCTGCTTCCCATGTGGCACTTTCAACTTATTGATTTCTCCAAAGAACCTTGACAGAAGCAACATCCTCGTTCCTAAACCTCTTCACTTATTTATCCATAATTTCTATCTAAACCTCTTCATAAGTCAAATTATTTTCAATAACACCCACAACATCAGGAGGCACAATAGCACTAGGGTCACCCACACACTTCTTCAACATAGACACATGGAAGACCGGATGGAATTACCTAGCTCACATTTCTGACTGGGGGAAAGCCATGGAAGACCGGATGGACCAAGTCGATCTCACTAGGCAACTCCAACTTATAGGCCACCTTACCAATCTTCCTCAACTCCCTATAAAGACCCACAAATCTTGGAGTCAATTTACCCTTCTTACCAAAATGAACCACACCCTTCATGGGTGAAACCTTATCACCAACTTTAAATTCAAGATCCCTTCCCCTAACATTTGCATAGGACTTTTGACGACTTTTGGCTATTTTCAACCTTTCCCTAATCAACCTTACCTTCTCCATAGCCTCCATGACCAGATGTGGACCCAACAAAGCCATTTCCCCCCAAACCATCGAACTAGAGACCTACAACATCTACCATAAAGATCTTCAAAAGGAGACTTACCAATGCTAAAATGATAGCTACTATTGCAAGCAAACTCAACCAATGGAAGATGATCATCCCAACTACCCTTAAACTCCAAATCACAAGCTCTAAGCATATCCTCAAGAGTCTGGATAGTTTTTTCGGCTTGGCCATCCGATTGAGGGTGAAAGGCTGTACTAAGCTTAACCTTGGTTCCAAGACCTCTTTGGAAGGACCTCTAAAACTGAGAAGTGAATTGAGTACCATGATCTGATATGACAGACAAGGGTACCCCATGTAATCTAACTAATTCATGAATGTACAACTTAGCATAATCTTCGGCACCATATGTAGTCTTAACCGAGAGGAAATGAGCTGACTTTGTCATTCTATCAACCACAAGCCAAATTGAATCAAAACCCTTTCTAGTCTTAGACAATCCAACCACAAAATCCATGTTAATTTCCTCCTACTTCCAAGTAGGAATCTCTATATCTTGGTTTAGGCCACCCAGCCTTTGATACTCGGATTTGACTTGTTGGCAATTATGGCAACAGGACACAAACTTTGCAATATCCCTCTTCATACCACCCCATCAATACACTTCCCTCAAATCTCTATATATCTTTGTAGAACCGGGGTGAATAGAGTAGGAAGAATTATGAGACTCATCAAGAATCCTCTTTCTCAAGTCATCCTCACAAGGCACACACACAACCTACCTTTGTATCTAAGGGTACCATCTCCCCCCGGGAGAAAACCTCCACCTTGCTATCCCTTACCAAGACCTTCAATTCTAACAAGGAGGGGTCAAGATTTTGCTTTGCTTTTACCTCATCAACCAAGGAAGATTTTGAACCATCAACAAACATAATACAACCATTATCAATCTCTTCTAACCTAAGCCCCAACCTAGCCAACCGATGAACCTCTCTCGCCACCTCGTTGCCCCCATCGTCAACATGAGCTAGGCTACCGATAGACACCCTACTCAAAGCTTCAGCCACATCATTAGCTTTACTGGGGTGATAATGCACACTCATATCATAATCCTTAAGAAGCTCTAACCACGTTCATTGTCTCAGGTTGAGGTACTTTTGAGTGAACACATATTGGACACTGTTATGATCGTAAAACATATCAACATGCACCCTAAACCAATAATGATGCCAAATTTTTAAAGTAAAAACCATGGCGGCCAATTCAAGATCATGGGTAGGATAATTCTTTTCATACACTTTGAGTTGCCGAGAGGCATAAGCTATCATCTTACCATTTTGCATCAAAACACAACCCAAACCAATTTATGAGGCATCATACTACACAACAAATCCTTCCAACCCTTCAAGTAGAGGCAAGATAGGAGCGAAGACAAGCTTATTCTTCAAGGTTTGGAAACTCTTTTCACATTCATCTGTCCACACAAACTTTGCCTTCTATTGGGTCAACATAGTCATGGGAGAAGCAATAGAAGAGAACCCATTCATAAACCTCCAATATTAACCCACTAAGCCAGAAAAGCTTCTAATGTCCAATGAAGTCAAAGATCTTGGCCAATTTCTAATCACTTTCATCTTTTTAGGATCCACCTTAATACCATCCCCCAACACCACATGACCTAGAAAGGCAACATCTTTCAACAAAAATTCACATTTTTCATACTTAGCATACAACTTCTCTTCCCTCAATTTTTGTAACACCACCCTCAAATGGCTCACTTGCTCCTTCTCATTATGAGAATAGATCAAAATATCATCAATGAAGACCAACACAAACAAATCAAAATAGGGTTTAAAGACCCTATTCATAAGATCCATGAAGATAATCGGTGCATTGGTCAACCCAAAAGACATAATCACAAATTCATAATGCCCATACCTAGTCCGAAAGGCCATCTTGGGAATGTTGCACTCCCTCACTTTCACTTGGTGATACCCGGACAGAAGACCAATCTTAGAGAAGTGACTACCCCTTGAAGTTGGTCAAATAGATCATCAATCATTGGGAGAGGGTACTTATTCTTTATGGTAACCCTATTAGGTTGTCGATAGTCAATTCACATCCTAAGGTAACCATTTTTCTTCTTAACAAGTAACATCGGTGCACCCCAAGATGATTGGCTCGGCCTAATAAAACCCTTCTCCAAGAAATTCCTCAATTGCCCCCTCAACTCCTTTAACTTCACTGGGGTCATACAGTAAAGGAGAATACAAATGGGTTGAGTATCAGGAAGGAAGTCTATACCAAAATCTATTTCCCTTTCAGGAGGAACACTAGGAAGATCATTAGGAAAGATATCAAGAAACTCATTTACCACCAGAACCGACTCTATAGGAAGGACTTTGGACTCAACATCCCTAACCCTCACAAGATGATAGAGACAACCCTTAGAGATCAACTTTTGGGCTTTAATGCAAGAGATGATCCTACCTTGACCACCACATCATGACTCTCCCACTCAAGGACGGGTTCATTTGGGAATTGAAATTAGACCCTATGGGTTCTACAATCAATAGAGGCATAGTAAGCATGCAGCCAATCCATTCTATGAATAACATCAAAATCCACCATATCCAATTCAATAAGATCACAAGGCAATATTTTATGTAAAATGCAAATGGAATAATTTCTATAGAACTTTTTAGCAATAATAGATGCATCAATGGGAGTAGACACCTCATAAGACTCACACAACAATTCGGGTTCAACATGAAACTTTTTGGCAACAAAATGAGTAACAAAAGAAAGAGTGGCACCCAAGTCTGTCAATGCGTACACTTCAAAATCAAAGACTTTTAACATATCGATGATAACATCGGGCACCCAATCTACCCCTTACCATCCTTAAAAAGCATAAAACAGTTATGCCTTGGGGCACTACCTTGTTGACCTCCTCTCCTCAAAGGAACCGTATTTGAACCTCGATCTTGTGGACGAAAATCTTTACCCTTGCTCCAATTACGAGGGCAATCCATCACCTTATGCCCAACCTCCCCACAACTATAACAAGTACTAGTATACCTTAAGCATGGGCCACTATAACCCTTACCACATTTTGGAGACATAGCATTAGGCACCACACCACCATCACCTTGGGCTCTTGGGTAGTCATTGACAAACATTCTATTAGGAGCATGTGAGAACCCTTGGCCTTGATGAAACTGGCCACCTTTGGGACTTTGAAACCTACCATCAAAATGGGCCATCTTAGCCTAATTACCCCTTCTCTTGCTCAACTCTTCCCCTCCAATTGTTCAACATACGTCATAAGGCAGGACAAGTCCTTGTCACCTATCAACATGGCAGCACGACATTCTTCATTCACCAAATCGAATACACCCATCACAAACTTGTTCATTCTAGGCCTTGGGTCGACAATCATGTATGGAGCATATTTAGAGAGTTAATTAAACTTGAGGGCATGCTCCCTCACACTCATAGATCCTTGCTTCAAATTCATAAACTCTACCATTTTGGCCTCCCTAAGCTTAAGAAGGAAAAATCGATTGAGGAAAGCCGCCTTAAACTCCTCCTAAAGAATCACATTGTTGTTCCCCTTCTCCTCCTTACATTGCATATACCATATTTGGGCCACCCCCTTGAGTTGGTAAGTCTCCAACTCTGCCTTCTCTTCCGACCTAACACCCATGATAGCCAAAACCTTGTATACCTCATCAATAAATTCTTGAGGGTCCTTATTCACTTTAGACCCATAGAACTCGGGAAGGGGGGTTTCATTCTAGTGAAGTCTCTCATCCTTGAAGCCGGTGTAGGAGTATGAGGGGCTTGGGCCACTTGATTGATTTTATTAGTCATGGCATGGGTGAGAATAGTGATACCATCCCTGAGTTCCTCATGAGTTGCTCCCCCATCTTGAGGAGCTTGAGGAGTGGGAGGAGCCGATTTTTCCTTGGGTGCATAGGCTCTTCTTCCTTTTGTGTTAGGCATGATCTATAAATGGCAAAGAATATTCATTAGATAGGAAACCTTACCTTAATTTCTTTAGCACAACATAGAGTAAGATGAAGGGAAACATTTCCTAAAATCCCTCATAGCCTCTTGCTCATAGTTGTGGTACACTTCACAACCATGAACAAGACTCTAATCGACACGATGTGTTGGACGCCGAGGACCATTAACAACTTAGTGCTCTGATACCAAGTTTGTCACGACCTAAGCCTTACCCTCATAGTCCAAAGCATACAAATAGATACAGAGCGTCTTTGCATAACATAAGAACAAAAGATATCATCCTCGGATTTGAGGACTCACCACACTTGCTTTGAGGAGAGAGTACTAGCCACGTGGAGGAGGAGAATGATCAAGTCGAATGGTAACATCATGTTGGCATAGAGTATGTGTTAGTATATTTGAATATACTAAGTATGTGCGATGCAATGCAACAAGAGATAGGCAGCATAATCAAAATGCATAATTTGATAATAAGTGAGCATATAGCTATATGGCATGCATGAATGATGCTTGTAGGAAAACATACTTATATAGAATATATGTCATGTGTAGGAAAAGACCATCATTAGAATCCAAGGCCTACCACTTCCTTGGCGAAGCGATTGAGGTATATACCCCCCAATATAGTAGCACAGGCTTACCACCTGACGTGCTATGAAAATATAACACATTTGATGCCTAAAATAAGGGATTTTATGAGTTCTTAATGCAACCTTTTATGATTTTTATGTATTTTTGTGTTGTTCTTGCATAAAAGTTAGGTTGGCTTGATTTTGGAGAAAAATTATATATTTTTGCTGAAACATAGGACATACGAGTTCACTTAAGAGTCGTAGCCCATGCTACGAGTCATAGGCTGTTATAATAGCAAGAAGCAGAGATCAAAAATTAAAAATATGCTAAGTAGATGTCAACCCTAAGAGGCCATCCTACGAGTCGTAAGCCTTAGTATGACTTGTATAGTTGTACTCATAGCGGGAAATAGAGAACCCAAACTTTGGATTAACAACTAAAGGCCTAGACTACAAGAGGAGCATATGAGTTGTAGCTCAAGCTATGACTCATACCAGTGAGTGTATGAGTTGAGTCCAAGATGCCAAGAACCTAATACAAGACCCTAATTACGACTCGTAGTATGAGTCATACCTATGAGGCATACTAGCTGTCAACTGTCTTTTTTGTGTAATTTTTAGGGTTAAACTTATATCTACTATAAATATTTTTAGGTTTTATTTAGAAGAAAAATGAGATTCCAGCTTTTTAGAAATTGAAGGTGCCTTCGAATATTCTCTTAAGCATATTTTAGGTTTTTAGCAAAGTTCTTCATTTTTCTCTTGGAAAACCCAATTTTAGGGATTGCAAATCTTTCTTTGTACTTATTGTCAATCTATCAAGCTTGTGGTTTGCAACTTGTGGTATCTTCACTCTTCAGTCCTTTGGGTAAAGTTCTTAACTATGTCTATCATTTGCATTTTTGTTAGTTTTGCCTTAGTAATGATTAGCTAAGCACCCACAACTTGGGGTTATGGGAACATTGAATTGAGATGACCTAGGTTTGTGCATTTGTATAATTGGGTTTTTGCATGTATTATCTAATTCCCTTCATTATGATTGTTGTTTGGTGGTGACCAATACGAAACCCCGCCTTCTATCATGATCCCAACCAAGGTAGTGACGAATAGGAAATGGAAAATAGATGACAAGATTTGATTCATATGTTCTTATCTAATCAACCAAACCTGACCTAAGAGAGGTTGACTGGGATAATAGGTAATGGTTAGTTGGCATGCCATGGTTGCCAACCAAGCGCCATGGTGAAATTCATCCTTCACCTTTATAAAAGGGTTGAAAAAATGTACGTTACCATCCTGCATGTATATCTCTAATTATAGTTATGTTATCTAGGTTAATCGAGTCAACGAACCATGAGGCACACAATTCCCAAGTTGTCCCTAAAATTGAGCATTTTCTCACACCATAGTATAGTGTCTATTTATTTTTGTTCTCGAATCACAAGCCCCTTCCCCCCTCCCCCTCGCGCTATTTTAGAGACTTTAGTTATAAATATTTGAAATGATTGGTAGCGAAGTTTGGTAGTTAAACCCTGTATTCCCTGTGGATTCCATCCTAATCTTCGGTTTGGTTAATTACTGACAGTGACCGCTTTCTTGTTTGAGCGTGAATATCATTAAAAATGATAGTGCTTTTGCCGGGGAATACGACTAGGTTTTGAATCAATTTTACTATTAGTTAGTTCAAATATTAATTTCTAGACTCTCTTGTATTTTACTTTTGTTTTTTTTTTTGTTTTTGTTATTTGATTTTAATCACAGGGTGTTCTAGGTTGTATGCCCAACACAAAGAGCCAAGGTAATCCCTTAGCTTCAATCAATTTGGAGATCCATCGACTCTTTAGAAGAATGACTCAAGTGAATAAGGATATTGCAGTTGAGGAAGAAATAAATATGAATGATGATAAGGGAAGAGAGGAAAATCCACCACCAAGAGATAACAGGCCACAACTTAGGGACTTCAACAAGAATGCTTATGGATGTATCCAATGTCACTTGAACCCTATGACTATGGATGTTACTGGTGCTATAATATTGCCTCCATTACCAGTAGACACTGAATGTCAAGTGGATTACTTCAAATGCTCTAAAACCATAGGTTATTCATAGGGTTACCTTCAGAGGATCCCCACCATCATCTCCATAATGTGGTTTTTGGTTGTAAAAGTGTCATAGGGACACAAAATTTTTCTCTTAACGTAGTTTGTTTGTAGGTGTTTCTATTGTCACTGACTGGGAATGCAGCTGTGTGCTTGTGTGAGCTTTCTCTAGGTATAATAAGAAGTTGGGCAGAACTTCAGAGAGTATTTTTTGAAAGATATTTCCCAACATCAAAGAAGTTAAAGCTCAAAGATCAAATAAACAACTTTGCGCAATTGCCGGGTGACTCTATTAGCACAACATGGGAGAGACTTACCAAATTCTTGAGGATGGTCCTAATCAAAAGATTGTTGATGATTCCTTGGTTGAGATATCCTATCGGGCACTTGATGAGAATAGTCAAACTTGTGCTGACACAATCATGAGAGGCATGTTTCTTGACCAACCTTTTGCATTGATAGCCGCAAGGATGGAGCAAGTGGTTAAGACCAACAAAGCATGGGCTCAATGAGAGCAAGGTGCAATGAAAATGTCTTGTGCAGTGTTATGAGCAAGCGAAGCTCAATGAAGATATCATAGAGCAACTTGCTCAACTTCGCACAAGTATGAACTTGGTTTTAAAGGAAAACCAAGTCAGTGTCAAAGTGGTCACTCACCAACCTCCTAAGACTCCTGTACATAAAGATCCATTCTTTGATGAGGATGTGTGTTTTGTGAGTAATCAAGCGGTGGGTTTTCGGAATAACCCCCAAGGGTCCAACTCGAACTATTGGAGATAAGGTTCTAGGAATCAAGGTCAGAACTATAACCATGATATGTTTATAGAGATAACTGAGGTGGTTACTATAAAATAGAGAGGATGTCGGATGTTGGATGTCGGATGCTGAATGTGATATAAGAGATGGTTATAGGAATGGTCCTTATGTGCTGCCCCACAACTGTGAGGTCGTGCCAAGCACTTCTAGGCTTGAAGAGATGTTTGAAAAGTTGTTGAAGAAAGCCAACCACTAGGATGAGACCTTGAAAGGAATGAAGACGGATATTTCAAGCATTAATCAAAAAATAGAGTCCGTGGCAATTAAGCCACTAGAAAAATAATTTGGGCAAGTTTCTTTGCAATTGAACCAATGCCAAAAGGGCACCTTACCAAGCAATATAATTCAAAATCCTAAGAACGAAGGCCATTGTATGGCAGTGATGACTCGGGGTGGAAAAAGCACTGGTGATCCTCCTACACTAATGGTTGGAGATGGAAGCCCTAGAAAGAGGGTAAACTAGGAGACTGAAATGCCAAGTACAAACAAGCAAGCAAAGAAATATAAAACTTTTCCAAGGCCCCCCCACCTTTTCCCCAATAGCTTGGGAAGAGAAAAGATAAAGCTAAGTTTGAACAGTTCTTGGTGATTCCTAAGAAGTTATTAGTGGACATTCCCTTAGTTGAGGCTCTTAAGAGGATGCCTATGAAAGATCTTGTCAAGAAGAATCACAAAGTTAGCCAAGACCTCTCCCAAAATTTTTAACATTATAGTGCCATCACCATGAAGTATTTGGTGCAGAAACATGAAGATTCAGGTGCATTCACCATACCATGTACAGTTGGGGAACTTGCATTTGCTAGAGCACTATGTGTCTTAAGAGCCAACATCAATTTGATGGCTCTTGCCATATTTAGAAAGCTCAGTTTTGACAACCTTGTACAAATATGCAGTTGTTAATGGCAGACATAATAGTCAAGAAGCCTGTGGGGATACTTTATGACGTGTTAGTCAAGGTAGACAAATTTATATTTCCCACAGTTTTTTTATCATCTTGGGGAGACCTTTCTTAGCCACAGAGAGAGCATTGGTTGATATGGAAAAGAGTTTGCTCACCTTCAGTTTTGGTGAAGAGATAATTATTTTTCAAATGGGCCAACCAGATACAAGGAGTTATGAGTTTCAGGTTGTCTCAATGATTAAAATGAGTGAAAATGATGGAGTGAGATCCCAATTGAGTTAAGGCTGGGAGTTGATCCTTTGGCAGTTGTGTTGATTAATTTCAAGGGTGACAACATTCCAAGTTATGAGGAAACGGTGAATGCTCTTGGGGTGTCATTTGGGCCTAGGCGACAAGCCAGGTTAGAATTAGACTTGTGCAATAAGGAAACGCCACCGATGAAACCTTCTATAGAATTCCCACCAGAGTTAGAATTAAAGGCACTACCAACACATTTGAAATATGCATACTTAGGTGAGAATAGTTCATTGCCAATCATAATTGCAGTTGACTTAAATAAAGCCTAAACAGAGGCCCTTATCTTCATTCTCAAGCAATTCAAAAGGGCCATTGCCTGGACAATTGTAGACATCATTAGCATACCTCCTAGAATATGTACTAATAAGATTCAACTTATCAAGGATTACAACCTATCAATCAAGCATCAAAGACAGTTGAACCCACCAATGCAAGAGGTTGTGCGAAAAGAAATCATCAAGTGGTTAGATGTAGAAGTAATCTACCCAATCGCCAATAGTGAATGGGTCAGTCTAGTGTAGTGTCATCCAAAAAAGGGAGGTACACAGTGGTGCCTAATGCAAAGAATGAGTTAATCCTTATGAGACCGGTGACTGGGTGGAGAGTATGTATGGATTACAGGAAACTCGTTGCTTCTACCAAGAATAATCATTTTCCTATTCCCTTCATGGATCAAATATTTAACAGACTAGCAGAAAAGATATGGTATTATTTCCTTGATAGATATTACAGGCAAAATCAAATTATTATTGCACTCGAGGATCAAGAGAAGACAACTTCCACATCCCTATATTGTACCTTTGCATTTAAGAGAATACCTTTTGGATTATGTAATGCTCTAGCCACATTTTAAAGATGCATGATGTCTATTTTCTCAGACATAGTTGAAAGTACAATTGAGGTATTCATGGATGATTTTAGTATTGTCGACAAGTCTTTTGAAGAATGCTTGTTACATTTGCGTGATGTGTTGCCAAGGTGTGTTGAGAGCTATTTGGTGCTGAACTAGAAGAAATGTCATTTTATGATCAATTAAGGCATAGTGTTTGGTCACAGAATTTCAGGCAAGGAAATTGAGGTGGATAAAGCAAAAATTAAGGTTATCGAGAAACTGCCACCACCAATTTTGGTGAAAGGTATTAGGAGTTTTCTAGGCCATGCAAGATTCTACCATCGCTTCATAAAGGACTTCTTTAAGATCTCACTATCCTTATGCAAGTTGTTAGAGAAAGATGCCAAGTTTGTATTTGATGATACATGCATGCAAGCCTTCAATGAGTTGAAAAGAAGGTTGACTTTGGCACTCATTATTATGGTTCCGGATTAGTCATAACCATTTGAACAAATGTCTGATGCAAGTGGGGTTGCACTCGGAGTAGTGTTTGTGCAGTGTAGGGAGAGATTTCTACAACCGATCTATTATGCTAGCAAAGCACTAAATGTGGCCCAGAAAAATTATACAGTCAAGAACAAGAATTGCTTGCTTAACCGTTGCCTTTGAAAAATTTTATTCCTACTTGTTGGGAGCTAAGGTGATAATGCACACAGACCATGCAATGCTCAAATATCTGATGGTTGAAAAGGATGCAGAACTAAGAGTAATCATATGGGTACTCCTCTTGCGAGAATTCAATTTTGATATTATTGACAGAAAGGGGTTAGAAAATCAGGTAGCCGATCACCTTTCCAG
>DF359386.1:54581-81910 GCA_000787875.1 Solanum virginianum
ATCAACATAGGACTTTTGACTATTTTAGGTCATCTTACACCTTTATCTAATCATCCAAACCTTCTTAAGAGCCTTCATAACTAGATTTGGTCCTAACAAAACCATGTAACCAACCTCAAACCACCCAACCGGTGATCTATAATGCATACCATAGGTTGCCTCAAAAGGAGCCATACCAATGCTAGAATGATAGCTATTGTTGTAGGCAAACTCAATCAATTGGAGATGATCATCCCAACTAACTTTATGTTCTAAGACACATTCTCTAAGCATATCCTCAAGTGTTTAGATGGTCTTTTCTGGTTGGCCATCCATTTGAGGGTGAAAGATCATGCTAAGCTTAACCTTTGTACCAAGACCCCTTTGGAAAAACCTCTAGAAATCTAAATTAAATTGGGCTCCACGATCCGATATAATGGACAAAAGAACCCTATGCAACCTTACCAAGTCATAGATGTACAACCTTGCATAGTCTTCGGCCCCATATGTTGTCTTAACTGGTAGAAAATGAGATGATGTTGTCATCCTATCAACCACGACCCAAATGGAATCAAAACTCTTTCTAGTCTTGGGCAACCTAACAACAAAATCCATATTAATCACCTCCCACTTCCAAGTAGGAATCTCTATGTCTCGGATTAGGCCACCTAACCTTTGATGCTCAGCTTTAACTTGTTGACAACTATGTCAACTGAAAATGAATTTGGCAATGTCCCTCTACATGCCTCCCCACCATATATATCCCTCAAATCTCTATACATTTTGGTGGAACCGGGGTGGATAGAATAAGAAGAATTATGGGCCTCATCAAGGATTCTCTCTCTTAAGAAATCAACACAAGGTACACATAACCTCTTTAGGTACCTAAGAGAACCATCTCCCCCTTTGGAGAAAACCTCTACCTTGACCTCTTTCACTAAAGCCTTAAATTCTAACAAGGAGGGATCAAGATCTTGTTTTGCTATCACCTCCTCCACCAATGAAGATTTAGAACCATCAACCACACCACCACCACCATTGTCCTCCTCTTCCAACCTAACTCCTAATCTAGCCAAATGATGGACCTTTCTAGCCACCTCCCTATCACGACCATCAACATAAGCTAGGCTACCCATAGACACCATACTTAAAGTAGCCGCCACCACATTAGCGTTACCCAGATGATAATGCACCCTCATATCATAGTCCTTAAGAAGTTCTAACAATCTTCTTTGCCTCAAGTTAAGATCTTTTTGAGTGAAGACATATTGGAGACTCTTATGATAGGTGAACATATAAACATGCACCCTATACAAGTAATGACGCCAAATCTTTAATGTAAATACCACAGCGGCTAGTTCAAGAGCATGGGTAGGGTAGTTCTTTTCATGTACTTTGAGTTGCCTAGAAGCATAGGCTATCACTATACCATTTTGCATTACAACAACACCCAAACAAACTCTAGAAGCATCACAGTCCACAACGAACCTCTCTAGCCTATCTGGAAGTGACAATATTGGAAAAAAGACACAAGCTTATCTTTCAAGGTTTGGAAGTTCCTCTCACACTGATCGGTCCACATAAACTTGGCCTTCTTTTGAGTGAATTTAGTCATAGGGGAAGCAATAGAAGCGAACCTATTCACAAATCTCCAATAGTAACTAGCTAAGCCCAAGAAACTCCTAATATTAGATGAGGTCAATGGCCTAGGCCAATTTCTAATCACACCGGTCTTTTTTGGATTCACCTTAATGGCATCCCCTGATTCCACATATCCTAGGAGGGGAACTTCCTTCAACCAAAATTCACACTTTTTATGTTTAGCATATAGGTTCTCCTCCCTTAATCTTGCATCACAACCCTCAAATGAGTCCTATATTCCTTCTCAGCACGAGAATAAATCAAAATATCATTAATGAATACCATAAAAAATTAATCAAGGTAGGGTTTGAAGACCTTATTCATAAGGTCCATGAAGATGGACGGTGCATTGGTCAACCCAAATGACATCAGAACAAACTCATAATGCCCATATCTAGTCTAACAGGCCGTCTACACTGAAGATCAATCTTACAAAAATGGCTAGACCTTGCAATTGGTCAAACAAATCATCAATTCTTGGAAGAGGATATCTATTCCTGATGGCAACCCTATTGAGTTGTTGGTAGTCAATACACATTCTAAGAGACCCATCTTTCTTTTTCACAAACAACACCGAAGCACCCCAAGGGCATTGGCTAGGCCGAATAAAACCTTTCTCCAACAAGTTGCTCAATTACTCTTTCAACTCCTCTGACTCTGCTGGGACCATACGATAAGGGGGAATTATAATGGGTTGAGTATCGGGGAGGAGGTCTTTACCAAAGTCTATTTCCCTTTTGGGAGTAAAATTGGGAATGTCATTTGGAAAGAATCAAGGAACTCATTTACAACCGAAACCAACTCTATGGGAACAACCTTGGACTCCACATCCCTAACCCTCACAAGATGATAGAGACACTCCTTAGAGATCAACTTACAGGCTTTAATGCAACAGATAAACCTACCCTTGACTACCACATCATGACTCTCCCACTCAAGGACAGGTTCATTTGGGAATTGAAATTTGACCTTACGGGTTCTATAATCAATAGAAGCATACTATGCATGCAACCAATCCATCCTAAGAATAACATCAAAATCAACCATGTCCAACTCAACATCACAAGGTAATATTTTATGCAAGATGCAAATAGGTCAACTTTTATAAACTTTTCTTGCAACAATCGATGCACCAATAGGAATAGATACATCATATGACTCAAACAACAACTCGGGGTCAACATGGAACTTTTTGGCAACAAAAGGGGTAACAAAAGAAAGAGTAGTACCTGGATCAATCAATGCATACACATCATAGTCAAAGATTTTTAACATACCGATAACAACATCATGAACCTCATCAATACCTTACTTCTTATGCAAATCATAAAGTCAATTGTACCTTGGGGCACCATCTTATTGGCCACCTCTCCCCAAAGGGACTGTATTAGCACCTTGTGGATGAACCTCCTTACCCTTGTTACAAGCACCAGTATTTATTAATCATGGGCCACCATTACCCTCACCACAATATGGATAACATGACTAGGAGCCACACCCTTAACACCTAATGGCCTTGGAAAATCATTTGCAACCCTCTTATCCAATGCATGAGTAGACCTTTGGCCTTGGTGGAACCGGTCACTCTTTTGGAACTTACTCTCAAAATGGGCCCTCTTGGCCTTGTGACCCCTTCTCTTCCTCAATTTCTCCTCTTATATTTATTCGGCATAGGTTATCAAACGTGACAAGTCCATCTCACTAATCAACATGGTGGATCGGCACTCATCACTAACTATGTCAAAAACATCCATCACAAATTTTTTCATCCTAGATCTTGACTCGGACAACAAATGTGGAGCATATTTCGAAAGTTGGTTGAACTTGAGGGCATACTTTCTCACACTCACAGACCCTTGTCTCAAATTTATAAATTCCACCAACTTAGCTTCCCTAAGTTGATGGGGAAGAACCGATTAAGGAAGGACACCTTGAACTCCTTCCAAAGCACCACATAGTTGACTCCCTTCTCTTACCACTTTGAGTTGGGAGTCCTCCATCTTCGCCTTATCCTCCACCTCACGCCTATGATAGATAAAATCTTATAGACCTCATCAATGAATTCTTAAGGGTCCTCACTCACCTTTAACCTATGGAATTTGGGGGATTCATTCTCATGAAGTCTCTCACCCGAAAGGCCGGTGTAGGAGCATGAGGGGCTTGGGCCCCTTGATTGGCCTGATTAGCCATAACTTCTGCAAGCAAGGTAAGAGCATCCTTAAGCTCTCCATTGGTCAGTTGCTCCTCGAGTGTAGGGGCTCATCTTCTCCTTGTGTTAGGCATGATATAGAATACCAAAGAACAATTGTTAGAGGGGAAAAACTTACTTGAAATCTATAGCATGACTTAGAACATGAAGAAGGGAAACATTTCCTAAAATGTCTTACAACCTCCTATTCATAGTCATGGTGCACAACACAACCATGAATAAGACTCTAATCAATGTGGTGTGTTGGACTCCTAGGATCTAAAAACCTAGTGCTCTAATACAATCTTTGTCATGACACAAGCTTAGGACCTAGACGTGATCGGTGAATGGGAAACCCGAGGGAACCCCAAACAAGCCTCATAGCATATCATTCCACATCCTTGGTCGTGGAAGCAATAAAAATTATGACATTAAGAGACAGGCATAATAAGGAAATTGGGACTAAGGGTAACCTTCCATATCATAACCTTAAGAAATAAGAGAGTCAAGGCTCATAACATAGATACCTAACATGTCCAACAACACCTCTACTACATAGATAAGAGTAGGGGCCATGACAAACAATTGGGCTCACCCTCACAGTGGGTACATAAATGCAGGAAAAATAGTCTTAGTACATAGCAAGAGATCAAAAGTAATGTCCCTAGAATGGAGGACTCACCAACAAGCTTGAGAGACAATTGTACTAGCCATGTAGAGGATGAGGATGATCAAGTGGTGCATCGGTTCCTATATGGTGACATTATGTAGGCATATAGTATGCGTTAGTATGTTTAAGTGTACCAAGTATGTAGGATGCAATGAAACAAGTGATAGTAACATAATCAAAATACATAAGCATAGGCAATGAGTACACATAGCAATATGGCATGCATGGAAGATGCTCGTAGTAAATCATATTTATATGGATCATAAATAAGTGTAAGGAGTGACCATTCTTAATGCAATTCAAGGCCTACCATCTCCTTGGAGAGGCGCATGAGGTACAAACTCCTTCATGGGCTTGATGGAGTACAAACCCCCCAACAAGGTTGATGGAGTACAACCCCTCCCCCCAACAAGGTTGATGGGTACCCACCCTAACAAGGTTACCCGGGCCTAGGACTCCCCAAGCAAGGTGATCGAGGTACCAATCCCTCAACAGGTTACCCGGGCCTACAACCCCCCCAAGCTAGGCTTGGTCATCCCCAACACTATAGAGATAATATCATATATATATACACTCTTTTTATCATTATATACATACATTCATTTTCATCATCATTCCATTATCATTTCATCATAATATAGTCATTCAACTCATAAAAATGCATTAGACCTTCATTTCCTCAAGAACCCATAACCAGACATTTTATCAAACACTTAGAGGGTGTGTAGTGCTAGTGTAAAATCATGTGATTCAAGAGTGTTATAATGCTAGAAAATTCAATGTAAAACCATCAATAGATACTTGGTAACACTCTCAAGCAATATACATCAAAATCCTTCATCAAATCTTACAATAGATCTTAGATTCAAGCTCAAAACATAGTAAAACAGTCACCATTTCATAAACCCCAACAGAGTGTGTAGTGAATTTCATTATATGTAAGTCCCAGTTTTAAATCAACTTAAAATCATGCAATTTTTATGGAAAGGAAACTTGGGCATCATGGGTGAAAGGAACCCATGAAAGAAACCCACATACCTTAGCTTTGGAGATAAATTTTGAGACTTGAATTTAGGTATAGAATATTTGCTAAGTGTTTGAATGTGTATTGGGGAATTTTTACAATGATATGATGGTGAGAAATGGCTAAGTATAGGTATTTTCGCATTTGGAAACAGTTAGGACCAAGACCCAAAAGTCTTGGACCGCACAAAAATTAACTAGGCAGAAAATGCACAGGTTTGCATCGCAGACCTGTCGCGAAGTCAAGTTTTCTTTATCTGCGCACCCTAGCCGCGTCGTGCCAGGGGCGCGCAAACCTCACTAGAATTTGCATTCTAGGAAAATTGAAATTGCGAATTGTTTGCTCTTAAATTAGGGTTAGACCCATTTTACACTAAATTTGACCTCCTAAACAAGAATATGAAATTGGATTTTCAATATCACGCACTGATTTTGGGGTCTGGGGAAATTACGATTCTGGGCACTTTCTAGGCATATTTTCGGGCACTTTTTGGGGTTGTTACAACTGGAACCCCTGCATAGGTCAAGTTGTCTTCAACGGCACCTACAACATCCAATGAAACAATAGCATTCACATTTCCTCAACATTGATACATGAAAGACTGGGTGAACCAAGTCCATTTCACTAGGCAATTCTAACTCATAAGCTGCCTTGCCAATCCTCCTCATCACCATATAAGTGCCCACATATCTTGGACTCAACTTTCCTTTTTTACCTAAACGAATCACACCCTTCATGGGTGAAACCTTCAAATAGATCGAATCACCAACTTTTTAAACTCCCTTCTCCTCACATAGACACAGGACTTTTGACGACTTTGGTCTTTTTTCAACCTTTCCCTAATCAACCTTACCTTCTCCATAGCCTCCATGACCAAATACGGACCCAACAATGCCATTTCCCTTACCTCAAACTATACAGTCAGGGACCTACAATGTCTACCATAGAAGGCCTCAAAAAGAGCCATACCATTGCTAGAACAATAGCTATTATTATGAGCAAACTCAAGCAATGAAAGATAATTATCCCAACTACACTTAAGCTAAAAAATACAAGCTCTAAGCATATCTTCAAGAGTTTGGATAGTTCTTTCGACTTGGACATCCATTTGAGGGTGAAAGGTCGTACTTAGCTTTACCTTGGTAGGAAGACCACTTTAGAAGGACCTCCAAAAGTGAGAAGTGAATATGATAGACAAAGGCACCCCATGAAATTTAACTAACTCATGAATGTACAATTTAGCATAGTCTTAGGCCCCATAAATAGTCTTAACCAGTAGGAAATGAGCTGACTTTGTCATCCTATCAATCATAACCCAAATAGAATCAAAACCCTCTCTAGTCTTCCTATTAACCACAACCCAACCATAAAATCCATGTTAATTTCCTCCCATTTCCAAGTGGGAATCTCTATATCTTGGGTTAGGCCACCCGGCCTTTAATGTTCAGCTTTGACTTGTTGACAACTATGGCAACCAAAAACAAATTTAGCAATGTCCCTCTTCTTGCCTCCCTACCAATACTCATCCCTTAAGTCTCAATACATTTTAGTGGAACCGGGGTGGATAGAATAAAAAGAGTTATTGGCCTCATCAAGAATTCCTCTTGTTAGAACAGGGGTGAATAGAATAGGAAGAATTATTAGCATCAAGAATCTTCTCTCTCAATTCATACACATAAGACACATACAACCTACCTTGGTACCTAAGGACACCATCTCCCCCTTGGGTGAAAACCTCAACCTTGCCATCTCTCACTAAGGCCTTCAATTCTAACAAGGAGGGATCAAGATCTTACTTTGCTTTTAACCACATCAACCAAGGAAGATTTTGAACCATCAACAACCACCATACCACCATTATCAACCTCTTCCAACCTAACCTCAATCTAGCCAACCGATGAACCTCTCTAGCCACCTCCTTGTCCATATCATCAACATGAGCTAGGCTACCCATAGACGGATACTCAAAGCGTTGGCCACAACATTAGCCTTACCGGGTGATAATGGAAACTCGTATTACCTAAGTTCTAACCACCTTCTTTGACTCAAGTTGAGATCTTTTTGAGTGAACACATAATGGATAATCTTATAATTAGTAAACACTTCAACATGCAATCCATACAAATAATAATGCCAAATTATCGAAGCAAATACCATGGGGCTAATTCAAGATCATGAGTAGGATAATTCATTTCATGCACTTTGAGTTGCCTAGAAGCATAGTCTATCACCTTACCATCTTGTACCAAAACATAACCCAAACCAGTCTAGGAGGTATCACAATACACAACAAACCCTTCCAACCCTCCCAGTTGAGACAAGATAGAATCGGAGACAAGGTTATCTTTCAAAGTTTGGAAACACTTTTCACACTCATCGGTCTACACAAATTTAGCCTTCTTTTGAGTCAATTTAGTCAGGGGAGAAGCAATAAAAGAGAACCCATTCACAAATCTCCAGTTGTAACCCGCTAAGCCTAAGAATCTTCTAATGTCCGATGAGGTCAATGGTCTATGCCAATTTCTAATCACATTCGTCTTTTTAGGATCCCCCTTAATACTATCCCCTGACACTACATGGCCTAGAAAAGCAACTTCTTTCAACCAAAATTCACATTTTTCATACTTGGCATACAACTTCTCCTCCCTCAGTCTTCATAGCACTACCCTCAAATGAGTCACATGCTCCTCTTCACTATGAGAATAGATCAATATATCATTGATGAAAACTACAACAAACAAATCAAGGTAGTGTTTAAAGATCCTATTCACAAGATCCATGAAGATAGCTAGTGCATTGGTCAACCCAAAAGACATAACCACAAACTTATAATGCCTATACCTAGTCTGGAAGGCCGTCTTTGGGAATGTCACACTCCCTCACCTTCAATTGATGATACCCGAATTGAAGATCAATCTTAGAGAAGTGACTGGCCCCTTGAGGTTGGTCAAACAAATCAATAATCCTTGGTAGAGGATACTTAATCTTTATGGTGACCTTATTAAGTTGCCGGTAGTCAATACACATTGTAAGGGACCCATCCTTCTTCATAAACAACACCGGTACAACCCAAGGTGATTGGCCAGACCTAATAAAACCCTTCTCAAAGAAATCCCTCAATTGCTCCTTCAACTCCTTTAAGTCCATCTAGGCAATATGGTAAAGGGGAATAGAAATGGATTGAGTATCAGGGAGGAGGTCTATGCAAAAATCTATTTTCCTTTCAGAAGGAACACCGGGAAGGTCATTTGGAAAGATATTAAGAAACTCATTGACCACCAAAACTAACTCTATAGAGAGGACTTTGGACTCCATATCCCTAACCCTCGCAAGACGATAGAGACACCCCTTAGATATTAACTTTTTGGCTTTAATGCAAGAGATGAACCTACCCTTGACCACCACATTATGACTCTCCCACTCAAGGACGAGTTCATTTGGGAATTGGAATTTTACCCTACGGGTTGTACAATCAATAGAGGCATAATATGCATGCAACAAATCCATCCCAAGAACAATATCAAAATCAACCATATCCAACTCAACAAGATCACAGGGTAATATTTTATGCAAGATACAAATGAGATAATTTCTATAGACCTTTCTAACAATAGTAGATGCACCAATGGGAGTAGACACCTCATAAAACTTACATAATAATTCAGATTCAAAATGAAACTTTTTGGCAACAAAAGGAGAAACAAAAGAAAGAGTGGCACCTGGGTCTACCAATGCATACACATCAAAGTCAAAGTCTTTTGACATACTGATGAGGACATCAGGTACCTCATCTACCCCTAGCCTCCCTTGAAGAGTATAAAATCGATTGTGCCTTGGGGTACCACTTTCTTGACCTCCTCTCCCCAAAAGAACTGCATTAGCACCCCTACCTTGTGGACAATCATCTCTATCCTTATTGCAATTTTATGCACAATCAATCATTTTGTGGCCTACTTCTCCACAACCAAAACAAGCATTGGTATCCCTCAAACATGGACCACCATGACCCCTACCACACTTTGGATAAATAGTATTAGGTACCACACCACCATCACCTTAGGCCCTTGGATAGTCATTGGTAAATCTTCTCTTAGGAGCATGAGAAGACACTTGGCCTTGATAAAACCGGCCACCCTTGGGAGTTTGGACTTACCATCAAAACAGGCCCTCTAAGCCTTATGACCCCATCTCTTCCTCAATTTCTCCCATTCAATTGTTTGGCATAAGTCATCAAGCAAGGCAAATCTGTGTCACTAATTAGTATAGCGGCCTAGCACTTCTCATTCACCAAATAAGATATAAACATAACAAACTTATTCATCCTAGACCTCGGGTCAGCAATCAAGTGTGAAACATATTCAGAGACTTGGTTGAACATGAGGGCATACTCCCTCATACTCATAGATCCTTGCTTCAAATTAATGAACTCTATCATTTTGGTCTCCCTAAGCTGAAGAGAAAAGAACTGGTTGAGAAATGCCACTTTAAACTCCTCCCATAGAACCACATTATTGTTCCCCTTCTCCTTGTTCCATTGAGTATACCATATTTGGGCCACCCCCTTGAATTGGTAAGCCATCAACTCCGCCTTCTCTTCCGACCTTACACTCATAATAACCAACACTTTGTATACCTCATGAATAAATTATTAAGGGGTCTCATCCACCTTAGACCCATGGAAATCTAGAGGGTTCATCCTCATGAAGTCTCTTATCCTGGATGCCATAGTAGGAGCATGAGGGGCTTAGGCCCCTTAGTTTACTTGTTTTGCTATGGCTTGAGCTAGCAAGGTGAGAGCATCCAAGAGCTCTCCATATGTCGGTTGTTCTTCAGAAGTGTGGGCTCTTCTTCCTCTTGTGTTAGGCATGATCTAGCATAGCAAAGAACAATTGTTAGGGGCTGGAAACCTTACCTTAACTTCTATAGCACGACATAGAGTAAGAAAAAGGAAAATATTTCCTAAAATATCTCACAACCTCTTACCCGTAGTTGTGGTGACTCTAATGGATGCAGTGTGTTGGATGCAGAGAACCATTAAAAACCTAGTGCTCTGATACCAAGTTTGTCACGACCCAAGCCTATGGTCTGGACGTGCCACGGTGAATAGGGAACCCCAAGCAAGCCTCTTAAAATATTATTACACATTCTTGGTTGTGGAAGTAATAAAATAACAATAATAGATAGAAATAAGGGAAAACGGGGCTTAGGGACATCTTTGATACAATAAAAATATAATAAGCCAATAGTATAGCATTAATATATCATAAGATTCCAACAACACCTCTACTACATATATAGGAACGGTGGGCCAAGACAATCTCCGGGCTCACCCTTATAGTCATAAGTCTCCAACATAGAGAAAGTCAATACATACCATGAAAATCAAGAGACATATTTTCTCAGAGTTGAGGACTCGCCAACTTGCTTTGAGAGAAATTATACAAGCCTTGTAGAGGAGGATGACGAGCTAGTAGAACTCTGGTTCCTACATGGTAACATCATGTAGGTATAGAGTATGCATTAGTACACTTGAATGTACTAAGTATGTAAGATGAAATGCAACAAGAGATAGGCAACATAGGTAAAATGCAATATCATAAGCAATGGATAACATAATAACAATATGTCATGTATGAATGATACTTGAAGTAAAACATACTTATATATAACATATTAGGTATGAAGGAAGAGATCATCATCATAGACAAAGCAAACTTAGTACTTGGAATCAAAGGTAGACCACCCCTTAGAAGTGATTGGCAAATCAACCCCTCAAAATTGGTTGATGGTCATGACGACCCTCTATCAAAAGTGATTGAGGTATCAACCCCTCAATTGGTTGATGGATTACCACCCCCATCCAAGGTGATTGAGGTATCGATCCCTCAATTAGTTAACAAACATGACCACCCTCCATCGGAAGTGATTGAGGTATTCAATCGGTTGATGGCATACCACCCCCTTCCGTGGTGATTAAGGTATCAACCCCTCAATTGGTTATAGTCAACTCACAACACTATAGATAAATATCATGAAATCAACACATATATATCATCCTTTCATCATTATAAAGTCACTTAACTCATATGCCAAGCATTAGCTCTTCAACAACTCAAGATACATTAACCAGATATTTTATCAAACACTTGGTGGGTGTGCAATGCTAGGATAAGATCATTCAATTCAAAAGTGAAATCATGCAAGAAAACTCAATGTAAAACTACCAACCAACACTTAGTATTACCATCATGCAATATACATCAAAACCCTTCATCAAATATCAAGATAGATCAAAGATTCATAGCTCAAAACAAGCTTAAAAAGTCACACTTTTACGAAACCTCAACATAGTTTATAGTCAACTTCTAATAACTAGACCCATAAGTAAATCAACTTAGAAACATACAATTTATATCAAAAGAAAACTTGGGCACCATGGGTGAAAGGATCCAATGGTTGAAATTCACATACTAAGACTTTGGAGAATTCCTTGATGAAGATTAGAATGGAGACTTGAAGCTTGAATGAAATCCTTAAGATCCGGAATAAGATTTTGCACTTGAATTTTGAGTGAAATATTTGTCTAAGTGTTTGAGAGAGTATTGGAGAATATCTTGTATGATATGATGTTAAAATATGGCTAAGTATAAGTATTTTTATGTGTGGGAAGACTTAGGATGAAGACCCAAAAGCCTTGGATCGAAATGAAAAATTGGACAAAAAAATACGTAGTGGCATGCCCTGGCCGCATTGCGCCTGGGATGCACACTGCTTACTGGAAATTGCAACTTTGAAAACTAAAATTGTGATTTGGTCACTATACAATTAGGGTTAGACCCATTTCTCACTCAATTTTGCCCCCTAATCAAGAATATGAAGTCGAATTTTTGATATCACACATGGATTTTGAGATATAAGGAAGTTACGATTATGGGCATTTTCAAAGTATATTTTTAGGGTGTTCCATTAAAGCAGCCTTGTACTCTTATTTTGTTTAGTGGAATATGAATTTTGAGATATATGGAAATTATGATTTAGGCACTTTCGAGGCACATTTTCGGGCCTTTTTGGGGTCGTTTCATTGTATTGTTGATACTAAAATTTTGAGTTTTAATTTTAGCATTTTGGAAGCTTAAGTTGTTGAAAAATGTAGTTTTTTATACCATTCTGAATTTTAAGTGTCGGATTGACAATCTATCAATTCCATTTTCTATGAAATGTCGAATCTAGTTTAGAAGAAGTTACAAAGCTGAATTTGGAGTTATAATGAAGTTCTTGGACCAAAAGTTGCCATTTTAGTTAATTATAGAGTCAAAGTTTGACTTTTGTCAATATTGGGAGTTCAGAAGCTCATATCAAAATTTTGACAGTTCTAATAGTTTCAAATGGTGAAACTAATGGTAGAAATGATCTCGTCATGATTGTTGAAATTACCGAGGGATGTTTTGGTATTTGTGTTTTAAACTAGTTAAATTAAGTTGCAATGGTAATTGTGTTGAGGAGACCTTAGAATCTTATTCTGATTATTCCACTGAATTTGGATTGCCATTTCTGGTATAAATACATGTCTGATTTGTGAAATTTTTGTTTCAGATGAATCTAGAGGGTCCATATCGAGTTTTGATGATAACTGTATTTAGCTATTAAATCTATTTTCTGGTGTAATCGAGTTCCTTCTTCGCGTTCATGGGAGTAGCTTTGCATTCGTGGCGGTATAGGTAGCCTCTTCTTTGCATGTTCGTGGTGTACTAGCAGGTGGACCCTCTACCCTTCTCCATGTTCACAAATTAAACCTCCATGTTTGTAGAGGCATAGGGTTTGTTTCTCTTTGCGTTTGCAGAACCCCATCTGCATAAGCCGAGTGTATGTTTTCCTGGTTAGTTCTTAAATATGAGAAACACCATTTTTACTCCATTTTAAATTATTTCAAGCTTTTGGGGCTATTTTTGACGAAACTTTTGGGGAATTCTTTTAGGTAAGTGTTTCTACCATTATTTAATTATTTTTTCATGACTTTTATTTTGATTTTGTCTTGAATTTCATGATTTTGAATATCAAAAATTAGGACTATGATTTGGAAACTTTAATTGATGGTTTCTTCTTCGATTTGAACTTGATTTTAGTGGGAGTTTTCACCTACAAACTCTTTTTCTTGTGTAGATTCATAATTTCAAGTCAATTTCAATATCCGAGAACTTTGGACTTTTACCTAATTTGGACTATTTTGCCCCTAAGCCTAATTTTTGCCAATATGGGTATCAAAATTTATCTTTGGATCCATAGTATCTATTTTTGTTAGCGAGTGATCGATTCAGTGATCATTTGGAGGCTTGATTTGATTAAAAACTTATCCGAGTGTGATTTTGGCATTGAGGTAGATTTGGCTAACCTTTTTGGGACTGGACTTGAGTTATTAGATATGTTCATGTGATAAATTTAAGAGTTAGAGTGAATCATGAGTAATTGGATTGATATGATAGACTTGTGATGGAAATGTAATACCAGTTATGCCAAAATTTGAGTAAATGGTGATTCTATTGATAAATTGAGATGACATCTCAAAAAGTGAGATATTTTAGATATCATTGTGATAATATGAGTCTTGTGATAGCATTTGGATAGTTTTGTGGCAAATTGATGATAATTGTGATACATTCAAAATATATGAGCATATTTAGGGACTTGAGGAGTCCGATTTCATTGACTTTCTGATTATTGATGTTGTGATGACGTTGTGGTACTAGTTGATGCACCAAGCATGGCTTTATTGATGTTGTGATGGCATTATTGTATTAATTGATGCACCTAGTATCGCCTTATTGATGTTGTGGATATTTTACATGGCTATTGTCATTTGTAGTGCTAGTACATATAGTTAAATTATGCGATTGACATGCACTCATATCTTATGGCATTTGTACCACCCCTTGACTATGTTACAGTAGTAAGATTGATATACTATACCACCTTTATGAATGATGTCGCCCAAGCTACACCTCTTTTTTAAGGCTAAAGAGGTCATTGTCAAGGTATATAACATAATCAAGGTTAGAATCGATCCCATAGGGAATATGGTAGATATAGAAGAATTCAAGATAATTAAGGATGATTAACCAGCATATCTCTCCAAAGGGGGGGGGGTTGTAACAACCATGAAAAGTAATTCCAATTTAAGACAAGTGTTAAATCAGTATAAAGAGTAACTATGGTATTGTGTTCCCCAAGATTTCCTAACTCAGTACTACTAGATAATTGCATTCTTTTCCAATGTGTAGCGCGTAGAATGATAAGTTAAGTTCACCAAACCCTTTGGCCTAGGTGAGAGGTGAATTTCACTATGTGATTTGGTCGATCCTCGCAGTGTGACATTACTAATCTTTACTTATTGTTCTAGTACAACCTCCCTTTGCCTAGTTTGGTTGATCAGACTAGAAACATCAATCGAATCCTATTAATCAATCACTTTTCCTATTCATTAACACCTTGACCAAGTCAGTAAAATTAGGCAAGTTGTAACATTGGCCGCTGTTAAAAAACATTCAAATTGAAGAGAAATAATTAATACACGAATGCAGACTTTTCAAGAATTATGACTAATCTGATTTGACCTTGTTAGTTCTTTATGGTTCCCACAACCTTAGTTCTGGATTTATGTCATGACCCAAGCCTATGGCCTAGACGTGACACAACGAATGGGGAACTCGAAGGGACCCCAACCAAGCCTCTTAGCATATCATTACACATCCTTGATCATGGAAGCAATAGAACAACAATAAGAGATAGTAAAAAGGGAATACAGGGCTAAGGGACATCCTTGATATCATAGAAACATAACAAGCAAATAGTATAGCATTAATACATCATAAGGTTCCAAGAACACCTCTATTTCATAGATAAGAGAGGGGGCCAAGAAAATCTCTAGGCTCACCCTCATAGCCATAAGTTTCCAACATAAGAAGAGTTAATACATAGCATAAATCAAGAGAAGTGTGTCCTCGGAGTTAAGGACTCACCATTTTGTTTTGAGAGAAATCGTACTAGCCATGTGGAGGAGGAGGAGGATCAAGTGGAGCTCCGGTTCCTACATGGTAACATAATATAGGCATAGAGTATGCGTTAATATATTTGAATGTACTAAGTATGTACGATGCAATGCAACAAAAGATACGTAATATAGGCAAAATATAATATCATAAGCAATGAATAGCATGATGCCAATATGACATGTATGAATGATGCTTGAAGTAAAACATGCTTATATAGAATATATTACATGTGTAGAGAGAAACTAACATCATAGACCAAGTAACTTAGTAATTGGAATCAAAGGCATGTCACCCACTTGGTAGGTGGTTGAGGTATCTACCCTCATCTTTGGTAGTATGGGATTTCCACCACCCGACAAGGTGGATGAGGTATATACCCCTCATCTATGGTAGTGCGGGATTGCCACCACCCGACAATGTGGATGAGAGATATACTGCTCATCTATGGTATAGTCAATTGCAACACTATAGCCACTTTTCTTGAAATCAACACATTCATACATTACTTTCATCGTAAAGTCGTTTGACTCATAGGCCATGCAATAGATTATCAATAACTCAAGAATCCTAATCCAGATATTTTATCAAATACTTTGTGGGTGTGTAATACTAGTGTAAAATCATGCAATTCAAGAGTGAAATCATGTAAGAAAACTTGAAGTAAATCAACCCACCAATACTTGGTAATACCCTCATGCAGTATACATTAAAACCCTTCATGTAATCTCAAAATAAACACTAGATTTATAACTCAAACATGCTTAAACAGTCACACTTTTATGAAACCCAACATAGATTATAGTTAAATTCATAATAGAAGACCCATAAGTAAAATCAACTTAGAAACATAGGATTCATGTAAAAAGGAAGCTTGGGCATCTTGGGTGAAAGGACCCAATGGTTGGAACCCACATACCTTAACTTTGGAGAATTCCTTGATGAAGATTGAGATGAGAACTTGAAGCTTGATTGAATTTCTTGAATCCGGAAATAACTTTGGAACCCTTGACTTTTCGGTGAAATATTTGTCTAAGTATTTGAGAGAATATTGAGGAATATCTCGTATGATATGGTGTTGAAATATGGATAAGTATAGGTATTCTTATGCATGGGAAGACTTACACCTAAGACCCAAAGGCCTTGGACCGAACAAGAAATAATAGGCCAAAAATAACACTGATCCGTGCCCTGGCCGCGTCGCGCCGGGGGAGCGGATCGTCACTAGTATTTGCAAATTATGGATTTTTGAATTTTGATATGGTTGCACTAAAATTGGGATTAGACCCATTTTCAGCTCAAATTTTCCACTTGATCAAGAATATGAAATCAAATTTTTGGTACCACATATGAATTTTGAGATTTATGAAAATTACGATTATGGGCACTTTCGAGGTACATTTTCGGATACTTTTTGTGGTCGTTTCAATATCTCCCCCTTGGGAACATTCATCCCTGAATGTCAAAGAAGTGTATATAAGAAGAGTAATCATGAAGAAATCAGCCCCAACAAGAATGCAATAATACACTTAAACATCATTTCAAAAATCTTGACATAAGTGTTAAAATCACCATGATCTTGTCAACATAAACATGAATGCATGCATATAACATATAGGGCTGATACATGAGACATGAAATAACATAAAAGACTTAGGATTAGTACCTTAGGCTTGAGTAGAATGGAAGAGATACGGATATCGCTTTGGCATGTCTGCTTCGGCCTCCTATGTAACACTTTTGACTTGTTGATTCCTCCAAAGGACCTTAATGGAAGCCACATCCTTGTTCCTCAACCGCTTCACTTGTCTATCCTAGATCTCTAGTTGAACCTCTTCATAATTCAATTTGTCTTCAACAACACCCACAAAATCCAAAGGGACAATAGCATTTGGATCACCCATACACTTCCTCAACATAGACACATGAAAGACCGGATGAACCAATCCCATTTCACCAGGCAACTCCAACTCATAAGCCACCTTGCCATTCCTCCTCAACACCCTATAAGGACCCACAAATCTTTGAATCTATTTACCCTTCTTACTAAAATGAACAACACCCTTCATGGGTGAAACCTTCAAGTAGACCCAATCACCGACTTTAAATTCAAGCTCCCTTCTTCTCACATCGGCATAGGACTTTTGATGACTTTAGGCTGTTTTCAACCTCTCCCTAATCAACCTTACCTTCTCCATGGCTTCCATGACCATATCCGGACTCAACAAAGCCATTTCTCCCACTTCAAATCACCCAACCGGTGATCTACAACACCTACCATAGAGGGCCTCAAAAGGACACATACCAATAGTAGAATGATAACTATTATTATAAGCAAACTCAATCAATGGAAGATGATCATCACAACTACCCTTAAACTCAAAAATATAAACTCTAAGCATATCCCCAAAAGGTTGGATAGTTCTTTTGGCTTGGCCATCCATTTGAGGGTGAAAGGTCGTACACTTTACCTTGCTACCAAGACCTCTTTGGAAGGACCACCAAAAGTGTGAAGTGAATGGAGCACCACAATCCGATATGGTAGACAAAGGCACCACATGCAATCTAACCAATTCATAAATGTACAACTTAGAATAATCTTTGGCACCATAAGTGGTCTTAACCAGTAGGAAATGAGCCAACTTTGTCATTCTATCAGCCACAACACAAATGGAATCAGAACCCTCACTAGTGTTAGGCAACCCAATCACAAAGTGCATGTTGAATTTCCTCCCACTTCCAAGTAGGAACCTCTATATCTTGGTTAGGCCACCTAACCTTTGATGCTTGATTTTGACTTGTTGGCAACTATGACAACCAGATACAAATTAGGCAATGTCTTTCTTCATACCTCCCCATCAAAACACATCCTTCAAATCTCTGTACATCTTAGTAGAACTGGGGTGACTAGAATAGGATGAATTATGTGCCTTATCAAGAATTCTCTCCCTCAAGCCATCAATACTAGGAACACACAACCTACCTTGGTACCTAAGGGCACCATCTCCCCTTAGGAGAAAACCTCCACCTTCCCATCTCTTACCAAAGGCTTCAATTCTATCAAGGAGGGGTCAAGATCTTGCTTTGCTTTTATCTCATCAACCAAGGAATATTTTGAACCATGAACAACTACAATACCACTATTATTAACCTCTTCTAACCTAACTCTCAATCTAGCCAACCAATGAACATCTCTAGCCACCTCTTTGCCTCCATCATCAATATGAGCTAGGCTACCCATAGACACCCTACTCAAAGAATCTGCGACAACATTAGCCTTACTAGGATGATAATGCACACTCATATCTTTAAGAAGCTCTAACCACCTTCGTTGTCTCAAGTTGATATCTTATTTAGTGAACATATATTGGAAACTCTTATCATCAATTAAACACATCAATATGTACCCCATATAAATAATGATACCAAATTTTCAAAGCAAATACCACATGGCCAAAGATCATGAGTAGGATAAGTCTTTTCATGCATAATGATTTGTCTAGAAACATAGGCTATCACCTTACAATTTTGCATAAAAACATAACCCAAACCAATCTAGGAGGCATCACAATACATAACAAACCCTTCCAACCCTTCTGGTAGAGATAAGATAGGAGCAGAGACAAGCTTATCCTTCAAAGTTAGGAAACTCTTTTCACACTCAGCGATCCACACAAATTTAGCCTTCTTTTGGGTCACTTAGTCATAGGAGAAGCAGTAGAAGAGAAGCCATTCACAAACCTTCGATAGTAACCTACTAAGCCTAAGAAGCTTCTAATATCCGATGGTATCAAAGGTCTAGGCCAATTTCTAATCACTTTTATCTTTTTAGGATCCATCTTAATGCCATCCCTCAACACCACATGATCTACAAAGGTAACCTCTTTCAACTACAATTCATATTTCTCATACTTAGCATACAACTTCTCTTCCCTTAATTTTTGCAACACTACCCTCAAATCAGTCACATGCTCCTCCTCACTATGAGAGTAGATAAACATATCATTAATAAAGACCACCACAGACAAATCAAGGTAGGGTTTAAAGATCCTATTAATAAGATCCATAAAGATAGCCAGTATATTATCAACCCAAAAGACATAACCACAAATTCATAATGCCCATACCTAGTGCAGAAGGCCATCTTGGAAATATCACACTCCCTCACCTTCACATGATGATACTCGAACCGAAGATTAATCATAGTGATATGGCTAGCCCCTTGAAGTTGGTCAAATAGATAATCAATCCTTGGTAGAGGATACTTATTCTTGATAGTGACTCTATTAATGTAAAACCCCGCACCTTACATGTATTAGTACAATGCACATTAAACATGACATGGTTTTCAAATTAGCATCAACCTTAATAGTGCATGAGTCTCAAATTAGAGGGTCAAGTATAAATAAGTTTTAAGTCAAGTTGAGGAAATCATAGCTCTAAACAAAGAAAGAAAATTGAGGTGCTTCTTGGAATTAGGAAGCTAGCAGGTGAGTCAGCCACTTACTTAGCTTGAATTTGCTAGCTAAACGGAGACAAGGCTCGACATCAAATTTGTCAAAGTCCGACTATGGATAAAATTTGTGTTAAGAGTGTAACTCTAACTCATATCTTAGCATCATGAATGGACTATGATTATAGCCCAAGATGAAGAATAAAAAAGGCCTAAGGTCTTCACAACTCACTTGCGTAATTGGATCCAAACTAAGTGAATATGAATTTGGGAAAATTGGCAACCAAGGCCCATCAACTTTGAGACCCATTTAGGCCCAAGTGTGAGGTCCAAGCTGTAGCATATTACACTTGTAGCATGAGGGAATATATGGTCAAAGGTTCTACAGTAAGTCATCCAAATATGCCTTAAACAAGAGAGTGAAAGCAACACCCAAGTCATTTTCACTTTGGAAAATTTCAGCTTTCCCAAAACCTTTTATTTTCTCTCTACTTCATTTCACAAGGAATCTAATACAACTCTCTAGAGTTCTTGAAGGAAACCTGGATCTTGATGGCTAAGGTAAGTGGAATTATCCAAGTATTTGTTATACTTGTTCCATGAAAACAAGATCTATGTGTTAGTTATGCTTGTGCTGGAAATTTGGACAACTTGTATCCTAAGGATTGTTGTACACTTTTCTTGTTAATTAAGAGGCTTTTCTCTTCTTGGTTGGTTATATTATGAAGTAAGAAATATGTCATTAACAAAGGTTGGTTTGGTAGTGATGTAACCAGGCTATTTTACCACTGTTACAGTCCTCAAAGATGGCTTATTGTAAGATATCGTAGTTGTACTCTTAAAAGAAACTTGTGAGCTAAAAATTGGAAATTATTGTGTCACAACCTTCACCTGATTTGGAGTATTTATGGACTATTGTAAGACTGGTTTTATGTGTAAAAAGACATGGAAACAGCTTAGTTAAAGTTGGAACAAGTTTGGAATTATCGACTTTGAGATGTAGCGAAAGGATGTAACGTTATGCCGCCTATTTGTGTGTTGTGTAGAATGGTTGTGTGTTGTGCTTGGTGAACTGTTGCAAAACTGTTATTACACTAAAATGGAATGCCCATGATATGTATATGAGAATGTGTATTAGAAAATATGTTTAGGGCGAAAAGGTTGAAAGAACACACTCGGGTTTATGATTATACACTTGCTGCCTGTGTGATCTAATTTTATGAGATTGGGCTGCCAAGATGTATCTATTAGCTGCTAATGCTAGTTTTATCACCTATTATGTTGTAGATAAATATTTTGAAAGAGGAAAGTTGTCTTGAGGTAATAATGAGGCCGTACAGTGAGGTATGTAAGGCGACTTGATTTCATATTATTTGGCATGAAACATAAATCCCTCCTTGGTACATAGGCACTAAGATACTTACCAACTCCGACACAACTATTAACCGTGTCTCCACTCTTTCACATGTCCATATGCTCTCATACATAGTCACCTTCAAATCTACATACATACGTGGATACCAAGTCTCTGACTTAACTACTAATCATGTCTCAACTCTTTCACTTGTTCTTATGCTCCCATGTATAGTCACCTCCAAATATGCATACATACTTGGATATCAAGATACACGAGTTCATTCTATTAAATAAAGGTCATGTGTTGTTCTACCCCTTATGCATTTCATTACTTGTGTAACCTACTCCTGACATTATGGGATTGTCTTTTGTGATTATTTACATGTCATATGTTGTATCTACATTCCTACAGCTCTAATATTCTGACCGCCAAAAGAATTATCTCAAAGGTAATTGAAAGATAAAGTAATTACTTTTAGATAGGTGGTAGGGAACAAGAGAATTCCCACTACCGCTGGCAGGCCAGCCAGGTAGCCCGAGGGGTAGGAGAATCATGTAGCCATGGATGATCCTATCATAGAGGGTAGCCCGAGGGGCTAAGGAAGAGCCTAGCCAGGGACGATCCCGATACAGTTTACCACTAATCAGTTGGTCATTTATAGTACGTGTTGTGCACAGATTTTACAGTAAAGGTAAAGTGATAAAATGAACATAAAGTACATGATCCCAATGATCAATTGGTCATTTATAGTACATGTTGTGCACAGATTTTGCAGTAAAGGTAAAGTNTCTCTTATCCAAAACCAGTGCATATTTTTATTTGAGTTGTTACTTCATATATGGTATTTCCTGCCTTACATACTCAGTACATTATCTCATGCTGACATCCCTTACAGGGGACCTGCATTTCATGTTGCAGGTACAATTGCTAGTAGTTCTCCTTAGTAGGAGTACAAGATATCCAGATGCTGTTGCCGAGCTCCAGGTTGCTTTAGAACTTTGTATGTGATCTTATATTTGGATACTGTGTAGTTGGTCGAGGCGAAGCCTATCCTGACCCTTATCAGATATTGTTCCTTATCTAGAGGCTTTGTGGACTATGTAAATTAAAGTGTGGTCATGTTTTGTACTTTAGACAGTGAGGCCCCAATGGCTTAGTCATATGCATTTCATTCTGGGCTTATCATTACTATTTATTCTCTATAAGGCATGTTAAATATAGAAATCCCTTATAATATATAGAGAAATTGCATAGATACAGGTTGGTTCTCCCGAGCCTTATCGGGAATGGATGCCGGTCCGCCTGAATGGGATTTGGGGTATGATAGAAGTGGTATCAGAGTGGCTTATCCTAGGGAGTCTACAAAGCTGTGTCTATGTAGAATCTTGTTTATTGATGTGTTCTGCACTACATTTATAAGCAGGAGGCTACGTGGCATTTAGGAGATGTTACTTCACTTTCATTATTTAGATCGTGCCACAGAGTCAAGTGTAATAGGTGGATTATGTCTAACTTCTTAATTGTTTTGTACAGCAAGTATACCAATAACAGGGAAAAGCAAAGCTAAAGGGAAGAAAGTATAAAGGGTGGTTGGTATACCCAGGTAGGTGAGACGATGAAATGAGGCTCAAGATGAGTCTCCATCACAGACCTCTCCAACTCATCTAGCTCCTGATAAACCTGGAAGTAGTGAAATTCCCCTAGAACCACCTATTGATGCTACCATGCAGGACCTAAGAAATGCAGTACAACTATTGACACGTATAGTTGCTAGCCAAGGTCAAAGATAAGAAGGTCCAGTTATAGGCATAGGTGGTGCTAATAGGGCAGCTGGCATGAAGATATATGATTTTCTTAATTTAGAGCCTCTACCATTCACTGGGTCAGATCCTAATAAAGATCCCCAAGACTTTATTGATCAGATTCAGTGCACTTTAGATGTTGCATATGAGTGGTATAGAAGTTGTCGAATTAGCCACATATAGGTTGAAGGGTGTGAGGGAGTATAGCCTTCAATTTAATTCCCTATCCAGGTATGCTCCTAATGTAGTTGCTACTATGGCAGATAGAGTTCATCGATATGTGGATAGACTGGATACGTATTTGGTCAGAGACTGTACCATTGTTTCCTTGAATAAAGATATGGATATAACGAGAATGCAAGTCTTTGCACAGAAACTGGAGGATCAAAGGCAACGAAGAAGAACACAAGAGTTAGAAAGGGCGCAGTCCAAGAAGGCCAGGTCTGTAGGGTAGTTTACTCTCTCCCAAGGTGAGCTTAAGTCTCGGTTTTCTAATAGGCCACCTAGGCCATCATCCTCTTACTCTACAGCTAGCGCTCCGCCAAAACTTCAGAGGTCTTGAAGAATCAGTTTGGTCCTCGAAGTGAAGGGCAAGGCGCTCGGACAGTGGGGTATTCAGTAGGTCAGCAAATGACTCCTATGTAGCCTTGTAGATAGTGTGAAAGTAGTCATTCAGGTATATGTCATGTTGGGATAGATGTTTGTTATTGGTGTGGTGTATCAAGGCATATGATAAGAGATTGCCCGAGGAGGCGTATGGGTGATGGAGTATAATCTACTGGGTCAGCTTTTATGTTATCATCGTCAGTTCCTCCATTATGTAGGGGTCAGCAAGCACCTATGGGTTATGGTAGAGGTGTTAGAGGGGCAGCTAGCTCTATCGGAGTCCAGAATCGCACGTATGCTCTAGGGAATAGGCAAAATTTGGAAGCTTCACCTGATGTGGTCACAGGTACATTGTCCATCTTTTCACATAATGTGTATGTATTAATTGACCCTGGTACTACACTATCATATATTACCCCGCTAGTTGCTGGGAAGCTTAAGAGAGCACCCAAATTATTAAACAAACCATTTGAAGTGTCCATGCCAATCGGTGAATCTATTATGGCTAGAAGGGTTTATTATGACTGTGTAGTAATTATTTGTGACCGTGACACTTTGGCTGACCATACTGAGCTAGAAATGGTGGAATTTGATGATATAATGGGTATGGATTAGTTAGCCTCTTGCTATGCCACCAGGGATTGCCGAACTAAGAGAGTATACTTCCACTTTCCCAATGAGCCAGTTGTTGAATGGGAAGGCAATGTTGGGGCACCAAAGGGTAAGTTCATCTCTTATCTTAATGCAAGAAAGATGATATCTAAGGGATATTTGTCATCTAGTTAGAGTAAGGGTTATGGGGGCAGAATCACCAACTCTTCAATCAGTTCCAGTTGTGAATGAAATTGTTGATGTGTTCCCTGAAGAACTTCCAGGTTTACCTCCAGAACGAGAGATAAATTTTGGTATTGACTTACTTCCAGGCACTCAACCTATTTTTATCCCTCCATATAGAATTCCAGTAGAATTGCATGAATTAAAAGAGAAGTTAAAAGACTTATTGGAGAAGGGTCTTATAAGACCTAGTGTGTCCCGTTGGGGTGAACCAGTGTTATTTGTACGTACAAAGGATGGGACCTTGAGGATGTGTATCGACTATCGACAACTGAATAGAGTGACAGTTAAGAATAAATACCCCCTCCCCAGGATTGATGGTTTATTTGATCAGTTGCAGGGTGCCAGATGCTTTTCAAAAATTGATTTGACATCAGGTTATCACCAACTGAGGGTGAAGGAGGAAGATATACCTACGCCTGCTTTCAGAACATGGTATGGTCACTTTGAATTTCTAGTTATGTCATTTGGCTAACGAATGCACCGGTAGTTTTTATGAATTTGATGAATAGGGTATTCAAGCTATTCTTGGATATGTTCATGATAGTGTTTATAGATGACATTTTGGTATACTCAGGATCAGAATAGGACCACACAAATCACTTACAACAAGTGTTACAGGTTCTTCGTGATATACAGTTGTATGCTAAATTTTCTAAATGTGAATTTTGGCTAAACTCAGTGGCATTCTTGGGTCATATTGTGTCTGATGAGGGATGTATGCTAAATTTTCTAAATGTGAATTTTGGCTAAACTCAGTGGCATTCTTAACTCATATTGTGTCTCATGAGGGAATAAGGATTGATTCATAAAAGATAGAAGCTGTAAAAGATTGGCCAAGGCCAACGACACCTGCAGAAGTTTGGAGCTTCCTAAGTTTGGCAGGTTATTCAGGAGGTTTGTTGAAGGCTTTTCTTCTATTTCTACACCTTTAACAAAGTTGACACATAAGGCAACCATTTTCCAATGGAATGATGCATGTGAAAGAAGTTTTCGTGAGCTAAAAAATAAGCTAACCTCTGCACCCGTGCTAGTACCTCCAGAAGGCACCAAGGGGTATGCAGTGTATTGTGATGCTTCAGGAGTTGGCTTAGGGTGTGTACTGACATAACATGGTAGAGTAATTGGTTATGCATCTAGACAACTATGAACATATGAGAAAAACTATCCAACACATGATCTTAAGCTAGCAGCAGTTGTGATTGCTTTGAAAATATGGTGCCACTATTTGTATGGGGTTCACGTTGACTATATACTGACCATAAGAGTTTACAGTACATTTTCAAGCAGAAAGACCTGAATTTAAGACAACGGAGGTGGTTAGAGCTAATAAAGGATTATGATGTTGATATACTTTACCATCCAGGGAAGGCAAATGTTGTGGCCGCTCTGAGTCATAAGACAGTCATGAATACTGGTGACCAAGCTATGGTGAGTCAAGGAGTGGCTAAGGATCTACGATAATTAGCTAGTTTGGAAGTTCGCCTTCTTGAAACCCTAAAGGATGGAATTATTGTGCACAATGCAGGAACATCTTCAATGGTAATAAAGGTCAAAGAAAAATAGTTTGAGGATCCTGTTCTACGATAGTTTAAGGAAACGGTGAGTCAGGGTATGATAAAGGGCTTTGATCTTACCTTAAATGGAGTACTATATTACCAAAATAGATTATGTGTGCCTGATTTTAGTGGATTGAGAAAGAGGATAATGGAAAAAGCACATCATTCCCGATACTCCATCCATCCAGGATCAACCAAGATGTATCATGACCTGAAGGAAATGTTTTGGTAGGGAGGTATGAAAAAGGACCTTGCAAAATTTGTTGCTCAATGTCCAACTTGCCAACAAGTTAAAGTAGAACACCAAAAGCTAGGAGGTTATATGCAATGTATAGAGCTTTCAACATGGATGTGGGATATGATCAATATGGATTTTGTTATCGATTTGCCTCGCTCATTTCAAAAGTTTGACTCTATATGGGTAATAGTTGATAGACTCACAAAGTCAGCTCACTACTTGCTAGCTAGGAGTGATTATATTGCTGAAGAGTATGCCAAGCTATACCTCAAAGAGATAGTTAGTCCATACGGAGTCCCAATCTCCATTATATCTGATCGAGGAGTTCTATTCACTGCAAAATTTTGGAAGTCCTTCCAAAAGAGTTTAGGGACACAAGTGAACTTAAGTACAACTTTTCATCCTCAAACAGATGGTCAAGCAGGCAAAATTTTGGAAGTCCTTCCAAAAGAGTTTAGGGACACAAGTGAACTTGAGTACCGCTTTCCACCATCAAACAGACATTCAACCTGAATGCACCATTCATACATTTGAAGATATGTTGCGAGCCTGTGCATTGGACTTTAAAGGTAGCTAGGTAGACCATTTGCCACTTATTGAATTTTCCTATAATAATAACAACCACTCAAGTATCAAGATGGCACCTTATAAAGCCTTGTATGGAAAGAAATGTAGATCACGCATTAGATGGTTTGAAGTACGTGAAACCACCTTGCTTGGGCCAGATCTAGCATAAGAAGCCATGGAAAAAGTTAAGGTAATACAACAGCGACTAGAAACAGCCCAAAGTTATCACAAAACTTATGCAGATGTTAGAAAGAGAGGACTGGAATTCGCAGAAGGGGATTGGGTATTTTTAAAGGTGTCTCTAATGAAAGGGGTTATGAGGTTTGGTAAGAAAGGAAAACTGAGCCCATGTTACATAGGACCATATC